>BMAO01038057.1:0-185836 GCA_019973975.1 Trichonephila clavata | reverse complement strand
GATATTTGAAGTTTTCCGAGCTTAGGTTTTTGTTTCGAATTCTTTTTAAAGTATTTTTCCAACTTTAAATTAAATAAAATAAAAATATTTTGAGCACAATCAAGTATTTTAGTAAGAAATGATTATTAATTTCAGTTTTCATTGTTAAAATCGGTTCTGCTTGATTGTGTTTTGCTTTATTTGATTATCATAGTTATTTAATTAAGACTGATTTCAAGACCAATATTTATTTTAAAAAAATTTATATAACTTAGATGTTTTATCATTGATTTTCTCCTGTCGAGAAAATGACATCGCAAAAACCTTTTTAGGTTGCTATGAAAAACAATATTTCGAAGGGTTGGAATTTTACTAAAAATGATGTATCTAAAATCCCTCACAGTTGTGATACTGTAATTAGATTTCCGAAAACAAGTAATCTGAATTCAAGTTTTGCAAATAAAACTGAGTTTTTCTATGATGTACCAAACTGCATGATAGTAAACATATTGTACTGCTATATTTTAGTATTTAAAAGACGAGCAACAAAAATTTAAACTTACTAAACTGCCAAAATTTAAAACTGAAGAAATTAAATTTTATGTTCAAACCTTGTGATTTTTAGCTGAAGTTAATATCTTTATTACTTTGTACATAAATGTTTTGTGTTTAAAACTATTTGTGAGGATATTCTGTTAAGCCTAGGCTGAATAACCTGTTGTTGTAACAAAGACTATCAATATTATGCTAAAATATATTTTGATTTAAAAAAAATATTTAAGTCATATTTAATTAAAGTAATGTTTTAATGTATAACATACATTGTAAAATAACACATTAAAAAATTAGAGCTTTACAGGAGTTCTTAGATTTTCCTTTATGACTTTACAAGCTTAAATGTTTTTCTCTTCAGATTTTTAATTTTGATGGAAAAGTATTTCTTTATCAATAACTGTTTTTTTTTTTCTGTTCAAGACAAAGTTTTGAAATTTTTGTATGTAAACTCCAAAATACTTTGGCTATAAAAAGTAGTATGGATTTATATAGTCTGAGTTCTTTAGTTTTTTTTTTTTTTTTTGTTTTTTTAAATGCTTAAGTTAGTATTTCAAAAATTTTCGTATCTTTTTCTACGTTTAGCTAGAAAAATACTTATTAAAAGTCTACAAGGAAGAAAATTTTCAAATACATACTACCCTTTGTTTGCAATAACCTGAAAAACATAAATCATTTAAAAAGACTAAACAATTTTAAAAATTGAGCAATTTACAAAAATTTGAAAAAACCTCAAAAGTTCTTAATTTTTTAAAAATTGTAAAATAATGGCTGGTCAAATTGATTTTTTAGTTTCAGAAATAACTCAATAGTATAATCTAAATCTAAAACATAAATTATTTGTACTGTTATGAATCAAAATTTTATTTTCTGAAAAAAAGTTTCGTGTTACCTTACATTTATTATCACTGATATAAACTTCATTCAGACTTCATACCAAAAACGATACAATTTTCTTGGAGCTTCAAAAACAATAAGAAAGATTAATTAAATAAACATCTTCAAGAAGGGATCGATTAATTTAAAAACTCAGACGAATGAATAAAGTTTATTTAACTGTCATTACAAATTTTTTCATTTTCACACCATTGGAAAAATCAGATTAATGTTGCAGTGCGTAGAAGTGTGCAGCAATGATAGAGTTGAAAAAGAGATAGATTATTGTGAATGACGTATATCAATCAAAGAGCTAGGCTTTATTCATGGAGTATTTATAAACCGTTATCCTGTTATAGTCAACGTAAGACAATATATTTGCGTATATGCAGTGGTGGCAAAAATAGTGGACACATTTGGATTTTTTTTAGATGTGTATCCTTCTAACAAATGCTACGCTTCACAAAATGAAAAATAGTGTAAATCGTTTTAAAGAGAATTCAGAACGAAAAGAAATATTCAGATATTTGCAATGAAAAAGTTATGCTGCAATAATTGCCGGTATACATTAAAATCTGAAGATTGCAATGAGTTATCAGTTCTTAGTAAGGTAGTCTTTATTTTTTATTAGAGTTCCACATCAATGTTTCATTGAGCTGATGATAGTTTTAAGTTCTTTCTTTGCTGTTACATGGTGCCAGGAAACAATTATAAACATCATAAGTTATCTTTTATTAGTGGGGTCTTTTTTCGTACAAGAATTTTCAAACGATACTACAAATTTTCAATAGGATTGAGGGCTGTACTCTTTTCTGGCCAGGACAACAACTTAATGCGCTTTGTACAAAACCACATTTTGATAATCTTACTGTGTGGCAATTCAGAATCTTACTGAGAAATAAATGAAGCTTTGTTGGGAGAAAGATCCCTGATTGAAGGTAGAAGTTTGGGTTCTAAAATAGCTTTATTGCATTTTGTGGTATCCAGTGTTCCATCGATGACATGAAGGTGACTAATATTACCTGCTTACATGCATAGACAAATCTTAAAAATAAGTTGATTCTTCACAGTGGCCTGGATGCAGTCTGGATGTAGCATTTCTACTATTCTATCTTACATATTTCCACCAATCAATACCGAATAATGATATCTTAGTGTAATCCATCCATATTTGTGACCACTGATCATTTTTTTAATTTATGTATTCCTTTACCCGTTGTAGCCCTTTTTGAGATTTTGTAAATTGTGATAATTTTTCGTGGAATACTACATTTTTGTTTAATATCTGCCAATATTCTCCTGATTGTTTTTCAACTGTCATAAAAACCAGCGTCATTCAGATCACTTCTGATGGCCGTTAATGGCATTCTTCTACCTTGAAGACTTATTCTTTTTATTTTTCTGTCAGCAACAAATATGATGCACCATTTTCGATATTTTGCTTCTTTGCTTTTTATTGAATGTATCTCCTGATATCAAAAGCAAAACTTTCAGACTCCATTGAACCAGCCCCCGATCTTGTCATTTTAATGAAGGAAAAACTACTTCTAACCTAATATAACCTTACATTATTTTCTAAATATACCCAATATATTCTTTTATTTAATTGCTTATCAACTTACAAAGTCTAATAATACCTCAAAATTCATAGTTATTGAATTAGTTTTATTCCTTTATGCCATGCTTTCTTTAAATAAGCAAAAGAAGATATTTATTTCTCTGTTTGATTGCCAGTGACTTTTACTAAATAGACTTTTTTGAATTACTAAAAAATTATTCAACTATCTCATGAGTTTTGTTACAAATTTTTCAAATATCATGTAAATACCTTTCTCCTTCACCTTTAATTTGTGCTTAATAATTCGAAAACTACAATCTCTCTTTTCCTTTTTAGTAGAGCTCTCGACAAAAGAATCATTGATTTAAATCTGCAATTTTAAACTTAATTTGCCTTAAACTTGAATTAATTTCTCGTAAATTGTAATATTAGAATATTTTCCATTCGATTAATAACTTTTTTTTCTTTCAGTTATGGCGCATACGCATCGTAAGTATTCAATGTATTTGTTTAAATAATCATGTTACGAAAATTTCTGTATACTTTTTGTATAAACAACTTATTTTAAGCAATTTATTACAAAGTGCATTGAAATGTTTTTGCTTGTAAGGATTTTATGCACAAATTTAACTAAAAGAAACTAAAGACAAATTTTATGAAATTTTTCAGAAATTAAAACTTTTTTTTTAAAAAAACAAAATATTTTAATTCGGCATTTAAATTAAAGATCATTACATATTATTCATTATAGATAATAAAAAAGAAAAATTAAAAAGTTCACGAGCTAACATACATGCTGTTCACATTAAAAGTAATGAATCTTCATATATTCGTTAAATTTCGATTAAAAGATTCAATAGAATTGTGTATAGTTTCCTCTTTATATGAAACACGAAATAGGGTTAAAATAACGTATTTACTCAAATCTAAGTCGCCATCTATTTTAAGACGCATCGCAAATTCTCAAAATGTTGTATACATTTCTAAGCCGCTCCTCTGATTCTTTATGTATTTTTGAGAGAAAATAAAAAAAGTGTGGAATAGATCTGTCAATATCTCATACTTAAGAAATTGTTTTTAAAAAAATAAGAAATAATTAGAATTTAATAATTAATTTTTTCTCAAATTATTAAACACTTCCAAATGCATACATTAATAGATAACTGCTTTAACCATTAGTATTATGTTTCTGAAATTAATCGTCACAAGAGTGCCAGCGTCATCATTTTATTACACGGTGTCGTCTTCCATTCCATACTATATATTTGTAATGCAATATTTTTTTTTAAAACGTATTATAGAAGAATGTAAAATAATTATTAAAGACTGTTGAACAATTACAAGCAAACATCATATCATTTGGTTTTCTCCATTAACGTATTTTTCACATCCGTGTCAAATTTTCAGTGCCCGCTGCTCTGTTTCAGTTTTTTATCTGCTTATAAAATTGCTAATTTTCCATAATTGCTTCATACGAGGTGTGACACACAAATAAACAAGACTGGTCCATTAAATTGTACGCACAGAATCAGTCCCCCCCCCTCCCCGGAGACATTGCAACCTTAAAGTAGCTCCCTTCAACATTCACACACTTCTGCATTCGGTGCTGTTATTGCTGGTAACAATTCTTCAACGTGGTTTTCGGAAAGCCCTACAGGAGATTCTCCGTTTTTCCCTGGACCTCATCATTTGAGGTAAAATGGGTTTCCTTTAAGGAAGAATTAATTGCAGGAAATAAAATAAAAGTCGCATGAGATCAAATCAGGAGAATAAGATGGATGCTTCGCCACAGTAATGTTCTTTCTGGTCAGAAACTGTTTAACAAATAAGGTCATGTGAGCGGGTGTATTGTTTTGACGTTACGGCGATCCATCACTCCCCTATTCTGGCCTTTTATTTCTAATTTTTTTTAAGAAGCCTTTTTAGTACTTTAATGTAGTATTGCTGATTAGCAGTTGGAACACTAATGTGAATGAGAACCCACTCATATCACGAATTTTGGCAATATTTTAGGTCTGTAACCGCTTACCTTGAGTGCCAATCACGTTCATCATCTACCACACTATCCCTTCCCCCTGGAAACTACTAATGTCATTCAAACGCATGTGCAAGTAACAAAGTTCCATCTCCATTTGAAATATTAGCTCGGTTAACATTTGAAGTTATTTAAGTTTCACAAGAAATTTGATGTTGATTCGACCTTTTTCCGGCAGAATTCGGTTGCACGTGTTCACACAATGCCGCAGTACCCCCAACTGGCATGATCAATTAAGGCGAAACTGGCCACATGGATAGAGGAGGAGCGTGGGATGGCGTCATCAAAACATTTATTGCCAATTATACTCTTTTTATCAAGCTATACACTTAGTCTCGTTTTTTTGCGTGTGTGTCACACTTTGTACGAACTTATCTTGATGTTATTAGCGATATATTTGATGTTTAGGTGTTTAAAAGAAAAAGCGTCAACAAAGCACATCCGAAATACGAGCAGGCAATGATGTTAATAGTTAGACTGAATGCTGGAGATAATCTGTCGAAAGGGATAACTCATGTTAAGGGGTCTCAGGACCCTTAACATATATCTGTACACTCGAAAAAAATATCCTTCTTGAAACCAATGTAACTTAGCAATAAAGCAAAACAATCATTTGAAATTTTTATCACATGATAATCATATATATTTACATCCGTTCTGAAATTTCCGGAGAAATTGAGAAAACTTTTTAAAATTTATAAGGAAATAAAAATTGGACAATTTTTCAAAAATTTGAAGATTAGTATTTTACAGCGCGCAAGATTCTGAAGTACAAAATTTACAAAATTAGCTTTACTTGGTATAAAAATTATCACTTTCGAAGTTATACTAACTTAAAAAAATTTAGAGAAAAAAAATATATTTTTTATATAATACAATTACAACGAAAATTTTAAAATTTTAAGAAAAAAATAAATTCAAATTCAAATTTTAAAAAAATTATTAATTTTTTTTTGAAAATTGAAGTATAAGTGATGAAGAGCCATATTTTTTACACGTGTATGAAAATTCAAATCGATATCATAAATAGTTTCTGAGAATTTCTGCGCGCAAGCTAAAATTTGTTGTTTTGAGAAAAATGAAGTTAAAGATACGAGAGATAGGGATTTTGTTTAAATTTCTCTAGTTATTTCTCACTAACTTCGGAATTTTTACAGTATCAACAACATTTTAGTATCAAAATATTCGGAAATGTTAAGGCTTTAAAAATATTTTTTTTCCAAAAAATTGAAAAATTTGCAATTTAAGAATCCTTAGCGGCCTTAAAACTCCAGTTCATCGACCCCTTGGCAATGATTATTCACGCCAGAAAATCGTTGTAACCCTCCCCCCTTGTTTTTTTTTTAAAAAAGTGTTGTCTTTGCAAGATGTATGAAACCATTTGAAGCAAATGGCTGGCGCTATAACCAGCTCTAAACCAATGCAACAATAGGAAATTTATAAATTATTATCTGACCCGGCCACGCATTGCTGTGGCCTTGTTTTAGTACGTTAAATCACACAATAGTATTCTAATCTATTCAATGCAGTCAAATTAATCTTCCCTCACAATTTCGGAGGGTTGAAATAAAGTATAAAACAACATAATGATTTTAATTTTGCATTTTATTCATTTCCTATCAGAGTATAGTATAATGCATGAATTTGTGACGAAGTTGTTAAGTAAGAACATATGAAGATTTAATTTTATAAATGTGGTGAATAACATTGATTTCTTGCAATTTTTAAAATTATTTTTAAAATTTTAAAGTATAACAATAAAATTTTTTATATAATTAATAGCTTATCGTTGCACAATATATTTCTGTAAGCCCCCTCCTCACCTTTTGCTCACTCAAATAGATTCAACGGTTTCCACACACGTGAGCATGTAACATCTAGTTGCCATTCGAGAAACATGAATTTTCTAAGTCTAGGCATCATATGAATATTGTTTGGGTTTTAGATTCATTTATGTTCCTCGCGAAAGAAAAAAGGAATCGGGAATAGAAGCCTTTTGAATGGTATTCGAGAATCTGACGGTATATATCAGTTGAATACGTGGCAACAAAACCGAATTCACGTTTAAACTTTACTGTCATAATGTTTGCTTCAAGATGTTCCCGGTAATTCTTTTGATGATCAAACGTGCACCGTTGCATAATCTAGGTGGATTTAAGTTACGCAGCAGAAAAACCAGTGAACCAATCTTTAACCGAACATTGTGTGGTGACATTCCTAATCCATATACATAATTCAAAAACTTGAAAAATTTCGGTTGGAAAATTTATGGTTTTATTTTCGTCAACAATAGTGTCGACTGATTTGAAAAGCATTAGATAACCTAGCAACAACTCTGTATCTAGAAGTTTATTTCATAACAAAATCAAATTTTTTTCTCATTAAGTAACAGGATTACAGAAACAATAATTTTCTAGATAATTATACAGAATATCCGAAAAGAAACTCTCACTCACTTCCTTTTTGTCTGAAGACCAGTACAAAAAATGTCTGGCTATCCCATGCATTATGTACTCGCGTGTTTATGGTCAGTCGAAGTGTTTCCACACCATAAAACAATTGTTTAAACATGCGTTAATCTCGTGAGAAAAAGTCGAGGGATGAATGATTGTTAATATCTGTCAGAAATCACCAGACAGTAGTACGACAACAACACCGAATGTTTTCTCATTGCCGTTTAAATCTTGTAAAGTTCTATGTAATGCTTTGAGTGAATGTTTATGGGTCATGGTTCACTGATCACTGATCGTTATTGAATTCATTTGCAATACTGCAGCCAATCCGCTCTTTTCTTTCAGTGGTGCAAATTGCATCTTGTATCTTAAAGATGCCCAATGGCAGCTGGAAATTGTGCAATTGTGCCAAATTTGCAGTGTTTCCACTATCTAACTAAGTGACAACAATGCCCAAAGATGCAATTGCCAATACAATTTCTTATAGCAATCGTATTTTCGCAAGGCTGCGCCAGTAAGCTTAATTGCTATAGGGAATGAAAACCTGGAGGTGGGACTCGAACGCAAAGCCATTCGACCTCATTCCAGCAATATCCAGAAGAATCACGGACGTTTTTAAAATCCGAATCCAGATTCTCGTTCTCCAACCCGAGAAGCACTGCGTACCCATTTTCAACGCTGCTACTCCTGTAAATTCAGTTCCTGAAGGGAGACATTCTGGTCATCCGGCATTATCCGGCAAAGTTAAAGGAGTTTCTAAAATTCGATTTCAGTTTCCTAGTTTCCCTCCCAGAAAATAACAAGAAAGCATTTCTCACGCCTCATGAATTTTAAAGCAAGCCCTTACCACGATCCGCGTAAAATATGTCCGTCTGGCAATATTTGGCGTCGTTATTGGATTATCTAGAATTGGATTGAGAATATTCGATTCGGCAGTCCCGGAATACGTCCAACACCCACTATTTGTGTCTTAATGTCAACAAAAATTAGGCTGGTGCTGCTGTCCTCGAATATTTCGGAGCTCCGGCATTCGAGGTCATCCTGAATTATCCGGCAAATTTACAGTAATTTCTCAGATTGAATATCAGATTCAGATTATTCGTTTTTAAATACGCCAGGGACCAAATTTTCGTACTCAAAGGCTTTTAAGGTAAGCTCTTATCACGACCTTTCTGAAATACGGTCGCCCGGCATTATGCGGCAAAGTTATCGGAACTCCTAAAATTAGATTTCAGATTCTCATTCCACACCCCGAAACGCACACGAAACAGACTTTTGATGCTCCAGCGCGTGCAATTTCAGTTGCTAGAGAGAATGAAATTCCGGACGGGGGACTCGAATGATGTGCCTTTTCACCTAATTCAGACAATATCCGGCAGGTATAGTGAAGTTTCTAAAATCTGATTTCACAGTATTGTTTCCCGCCCTTAGATACAACAAGAGATTACTTTTGGTGCCCCTGAGCCGGCAAGTCCAGTCCCTGGAAGGGGCAATACGGTCGTCCGGCATTATCTAGTAAAGTTACAGGAATTTATAAAATTCGATTCTCGTTCACCATTCCGAATTACACCAAAAACGCACTTTTTGCTCACCGAGACAATAAAAAAATGCTCCTGCCACGGTTTGAGTAATAGATGGTATTCCTGAGTTATCCGGCAAAGTTACAGTTATTTCTCAGATTGGATATCAGATTCGGATTATCCGTTTTTAAAAACGCCAGGGACCAAGTTTCCACTATCTAAGGCTTTTAAGGGAAGCCCCTGCCGAGGTGTGTCTAAAATACCGTTGACCGGAATTAACCGGCAAAGTCACGGTTATTTTTGGAAAGTGATTCGAAAATCGGATTCCATACATCGAATTACGTCGGACACATACTTTTCATGTATCTTGGTTTACAATATTTGCTTCCACAGACACATGAGCATTGCGACATTTTGCGAATTTTCCCGCATTCTGGATTCTTCACACTTCCGGCAATAAAAAAAGATGTCGTGATTAATTGAAATAAAAGCCATCCTATGTTTTAAGTTGGACGAAATGGCACACATTATGCAAAATTATTTTATGATCGCTTGAGTAGTTTCGGGGTCCATCACGGACGAAAACTGTGACACGTAATTTTTATATATAAAGATTAAAGTTGTTTTGTTGTTATTAACTTTAATTCAGTTATTATTTAAGATGGATTTATAGACTAAATAAAACGAAGCTGCAAAATATCGAAAAACGCTTGATTTAGAAGTCATCGATGCGAGTGACTAGAATGGACGGTTTAATTTTTTACTTTTGAAAGGGGTGGAAAATCAATGTTCTCCATCCAACAGATATTTTGATCTCGATTCTAAGACGCAACTTATTTTAAATAGCATAAACACTGAAAAAAAGTACGGCTTAGATTAGAGTAAATATGGTAAATAGGTTTGAAATATATATCACCAGAAAAACTAATAAAGTTTGAAAACACTAAATGTTACATTTCACTTTCCATAAGCTAAAAATAGTCATTTAAATGTTTCTTAATGTCACTCTATGTTTCTTATATTTCTTTCTGCTTAAGAGGAAAAAAATGGGTTTATAAATACTACTTTTGATATATTTTTCTTCTCATATGAAGAGAAACCCTATGTGTAATCGATATCACTGTGAATATTTTGTTGAAATGATTGAATGTTGTTTTTGAATTGAAAATTAAAACTAATATCTTATTATTTTACAGACCACAGAGTTGTTCACAGTAAGAATATTTGAATTATTTCTAATGAAACATTTATTATTTTTTATAAAAGTTTTTACGTTCATAATAAGAAAGGATATTTCTCTGAGAACCAAATTATATTTTTATGTAAGACAGTCAGTCAAATTAATTTGCAATTTTATTGTATTTTCAGCAGAAAATGTGCCTCAGGAACAGAGTGGAGGTAAGTCTTTTTCCTCCTTTTAATATATTTCTTCATTAAACTGGTTATATAATAGGGAAGAATCAACAATTGAGAGAGTTTTCCTGTGGTTTAAAATTATGTATTACTTTTGACTTATTAAGCATAGAGAGAGAGAGTTTCCTAGTATTTTTTTATATTTATAAGTTCCAGTTTTAATTTATCAAACAAATGGAAGACGCTCTTATTGTGTAAGAGTTTTAAGTAAACTATTTTGAGCACAGGTTATTTCATTAGTAATGAAAAACTTTCTTCATAGTACCACTTCTACACATTTCCAGTCACACTAATGTTACCACCTATCAAAAGGGAGAACAATAACTTTTTGCAGAGCGGAATGCGGTTAAACATGCAGGAAGAGAGATCAATTATGTTCCTGAAGGTGTTCATTGGGATGTTAAGCCATGTCGACTCCTGTGCCGTTGCCAGCTGCGCTAGGTTACACAGTTGAGGAACCACGACGCGAACGGCTTCATGGAGAGGATCAAACAGATTCTCGATTGAATTTAAGTCAAGTAAGTTCGCTGGCCTGTATAGAACGGTAAACTCATCCTGGTACTCTTCAAACCACGAACGCACCAGACACTTCGCATTGTCTTTCTGGTAGATGCACTAAGGAAAAAAATGCTCATACAGGTTTGGACATTGTCCTCCCCCACCCCCGCAAGTATACAATCATACTTGCATTATTCTATCGGGAATTCTACAATGATGAGTGAACTTAGAAAATGCAAGGAAAACATTCTTCGGACCAAAATGCACCAGTATGAACAATTCTGGCAATGGTTACAGTATGCTTGCTTTCAGAGGTTTCACACCATATACGCGAGCGTCCATCTGACCGATGGAGCATAAAACGTGATTAATCGGAAAACGCTACCTGGCGGCACTCAGGGATCGTCCAGTTCGGTAACAACATGAAAATTTCAGCCTTATTTGCCGATGAACAGCAGTCAGCATAGGTACATGAGCTGGACATCTGCTTCGAAATCCCAGACGCAGAAACGTTCGCTGGACATTAGTTTGGAAGACTGTTGGCAGATCCTTTGTTCAAAAGAATGATCAGTTGTTCAACGTTAGCACGTCTATTCGCCCGAACGCATCTCTGCAGCCGTTGTTCACGTTTGTCATTCATGACCCGTGGAGAACTACATTTGCCACGTCGCTTAGATTGGACCATCCCATTTTGTCATGCATGATATAATTTTACCAAGGTGGCACGTGAATAGTTAAGAAACTTAGACTTTTCGGAAATGCTTCCACACTTGGCCCGAAAGCCAATGAGTATGCCCATTTGGACGTCTGATAAATCACTCGGTTTCTGCATAACGAAAAACTTTTGCATTGTTTTCCGAAGCCCTCACTCCTTTTATATATGTTCAACTGCACTGGGCTGCCACCGCCTTCTGTGATGGTTATGTAACTTCAACACCGAAAGTACGTGGTGGTCACATTAATGTGTATGAAATGTATACGTGTTTCTATAATAAATAACTTATAATGTAATCGTACTACTAATAATTCTACAAAAAAAATTGAGAATAAAACTTTTGCTAAAATTAAAGAAGAGAATAAAATACAATAAATGTCATTTATTAGATTTAAGCTTATTTATAGTAACATGCCCCTTCATATGCACCTATCACACGTCCATAAGCACGTCTGCGTAATATTTGGAGAAATATTAAAACTGAGAATATTATTAAAAATAGTTAGAAAAAATATCCTGAAAAGTTAAATACAATTTTAATAAATAAAACATCATCATCAGAGTACGAAATTTCTGGTGCAAACCAACCGTCAGGAATTCCTTTTAAAAACAGTTTGTCACGTATGTAATCTAAAAGCTCTCTTTTTCCCACAAACATAAAACCTCTCAAACCAGAACATTTATTTTCTCTCTCACAAGTTTTTCTCTATTTTTAAAGTAACTGAAAATTTCAATCTTTCTTATTTTAAATTTAATTTTCTTAATTTGACATTAACTTAATATTTATTTTGTTCTTTTCTTTAAATCTTATTAATAAACTTAAGTACCCCTTCTCATTCCTTTTTAATTATGTAGAAAAATACAAATCCTCTGAAAATCGTGGAATGGATATGAAGTAGAATCAAATCAATTTGTATTCAATTAATCACATAACTCTATTTAAATGTAGCTAGGTATCAAACTAGGGTCAGTTTTTTCTTCCATCTCACCTACATTTAAGAACATAATAGTGTTATTGATAGCATTAACTTGCGAACCCACACAATAATACTAATTAAAATTATCTAATAACGTATATTCAGTTGTACTTTTCTTAAATAATGAGAAATTTTTTTAAAGGTAATATTAAAGTTATAGAGATGAAAGAAAACTTTGTATAAAGCATTGAAATTTCGTTTAAAAAACTAAAAAAAAAACACTATGTTTAGTATTTTAATGATATTGAAAAAATAAAAAGAAACATAAATTGACAGCTACTCCGTTATTTAAACAAACATTTAAAAAAATGACTTTTTCTTTTATAATTTAAACACTAAATACAGTTCATTTTATGTCATTGCCTTGAATTTAAGTTCTTTTCACCCTCATGCATGAGGGAACTGTACTGCAGCGGAATAGAACTAGGTCGCGTCTTAGCGACGAATCCAGATTCAATCTCAGCAGTGATGGCAATCGTGTTCGTGATTGGAGACACCGTGGTGAACGCTTCAAACATGGTTTTGCTTTAGAGCAACACACCGTTCCCACAGCTGGTGTGAAGGTATGGCGTGCCATTTCCTACAATACAGGGTCACCCCTAATATTGATTCGTTGCACCATGACATCCCAGCGGAATGTCCATGACATCCTGCCACTACATGTGTTGTCACTCATGTAACGGCTCTGAGGAGGTATTTTTCACCAAGCCAATGCTCGGCCTCACACGGCAAGGGTGTTACAAGACTGTCTTTGTACAGTTTCTACCCTTCCTTGACCTAAACGATCCCCAGATTTGACTCGAATCAAACCTATCCGGGATAATTTGGGACTGAGATTTCGGCATCCCTCAAGTTTGAATGAACTAGAGGCAAGGTTACAGCAAATATGGAGAGAAATGTCTCAAGACATCATGCAGAACTTGTTTGTCTGAATGCCTTACCGTACCGCATCGTTCATTCGCGCTAGAGGGAGTTCAACAGGATATTAAATCCTCTGTTCTTTTGCCTTTTTCTCTGAAATAAATGATCATTTTTCTTTAATTTCCCAATAATGTACTTATATCAAAGTATTCCTTACGTATGTAAAATTTCGTTTTATTTTGATAACTTCTTGGGGCGCTAATTTTTTTGTCAATGAATGTTTCTCATTGGAATTGTTTTACCATCACTTAATTCTTTCCCAATTCTTTTTAAATAGGTGTTTTTGATGGCTTAGCACATGCTGCAGATAATGTTTTCAGTGGTATCTTTGGATGAAGCTTACTATTGGAAAGAATTCATAATTTTTTAAAAATAAAATAATCAAAATTTGTAAACATAAGATAATAATCGAAGTAGAATGTGAAATAAAAATAATAATTTGCATACATTGTTGTTGCATTTCTTTTTTATAATCTTTACTATTTGAATAAAAATGAAAACATCTTTTATGTATTTTAAAATGTTTCAGCAAGTCAAAAAAATTAACAGATTGTTTTTAAAAGCACTTACATAAGTACGTATATATATGTTTGTGTTTAACCATTAATCACATACTAAATATAGTCTTAAATCTAAGAGAGCTGAACATTGAATAGAAATGGAACAATACAGTGCAGGTCAAAGTAAGAGAGCTACAGTTCCATAATTGCAAACACATAGCCTTAAAAATTGAGACACTGTAAAGATAAATATACTTTTTAACACTAGAAAATCTGGGATCTCAATTGTAGACCAAATCTTTGAGAATCACAGTGCATGAATTCTTAATTAGCTTGGATCGCGCTTTCAAGGTCACACAGTGAAACAAATAAATACTATTCGTTACACAAATAATAAAACTTGAATATTCATCGATTACCTTAATATTTTAAAACTGCAAGTATATACTTCAAATAGCATCGAATAAATGTACACAAATAGAAGGAAATACACATTATATTTTAAGAATATGAATTACTTGAGAAACTCAACCCCAATTTTGTGTGAAACAACATGACGATGACTGAAAATTCCTTGATTTTTACATTTATTTTCTTTAAATGGCAAAGATAAAAACAATACCTTCCATTTCTGATGATGCAATCTTCGGCAGATAATAGTTGTTAACAGAAGAGGTCTTGTTTGCTAGAGGAATTTTTTTCCCCGTAGAATTTGTCAGTATGTTAAGGGAGGCCAAACCGTCTCGCGCGTTTTATATTTCAGTCACCTTTTTAATTTGAGCGTTGAACCAACAATTTTTTTTCAAAGAAGAAGACAGTTAGGAGTTTAAGTTAATAGTCTGATTAACTTTCGATTCTGATCTATATTTAAAGAAGATTTTAAATCAATACCGGAGCGATACCCCAATTATTTCTGTGGGAATCTAACCGAAAACTTTCAAAAGTTGCATACTTCAGATAGCAGGGTTTTTATTTGACGGAATATCTAGGGCTTTTTACGATGCATGGGTAAACTTTGAAAAATAGAATAGACAACATGGTTTAAAGAAACTAAATAATTTTTTCAAGTTATAGGAGAGTATTTACATGGGGAATATTTACAAAATAGAAATTAGGACATGCAGACATTTATATAGGAATATTTATATAGGCAAACATTAATACAGATACATTAATATAGGAAGGATAAATATAGTGAGTCCCTTCTGGGAAGACGTTAGAGATTAAATAAAACTCATTATGCGATGTGCTGGTGTTTTACCGCCTGATGTCGGCAAAACAAGCGTGGACGCGCTAAAACAATGCTTCCTACTCGATGGTTAGTGGGCCTCTGACGAAAACATTCGTATCAGTGTTTTAATAAGCACGCTAGATGGCGTTGATGTGGAATGCTGTTTTGAGTAATATTGCCGTCCTCTGCAAAGGGATATTATCTAACCTTTTACAAAAAGAGAAAGTTCTATGGGTTACCGTATATATATATATATATATACACTGGTGTCCAAAAGTTTAGCAAAAATCGTAAAATGCGAAAAGCGCGGAGTAAATATTCATAAAATTGTTCTAAATTTCTTGCGGATATTGATTGGGTGAAGAAGAAACATTGGGTATATGCAAAACTTTTCAGTCGACTACGTCCTACGCGAAACACCAGTGCATGTCGGAACGCGGAGAAACCGATTCAAGCTGCATAGGCAGTTCAGACAAGTTTTGAGCAACTGTTTGGCGAAGGAACGTTTTTTTAACCATCAAAAAGGGGAATGATGGAACAAAGGCACCAATTGGACATGTTTACAAAAGGAAGAATCGTTGGAATGCTGGAATCCACACGATCATAAACCGAAGTGTCTCGAATTCTGAATGTGGACAACTCTGTGATCTCACGACTGTGGCACAGGTTTCAAAGAACGGGAGATGTTACCCGGCAAACAGTATCTGGTCGACCAAGAGTCATAACCCCCTGCCAAGACCGATACCTGGTAATAAGTGCGCGATGTCAGAGGGGCAGTAATGCCAGAGCACTGGGTTCGGCGCTCACAGTCACCAAAGGAATACGAATTTCGAGACAAATTATTTACAGGAGACTCAATCATTCTGGCCTGTATGCCAGAAGACCAGCAGTTTGCATGCCCTTCACATCGGCGCATAAACGCGCTAGTTTGACATGGAGTTTGAAACATCAACATTGGAGAATGGGTCAATGTGATGTTCAGTGACGAGTTCCGGTTTAGTCCGAGTAGTGATTCTCGGTGAGTAACGACATGGAGAGAACGTGGAACACGTTTTGAACCTAGAAACATAACGGAAAGAAATCATTTTCCATCAAGGGGAGTAATGGTATGTATAGGCATCATGATAGACGGCCGCGCAGACCTCCATTTCTTTGACACGGGGTCTGTGACTGCTCAAAGATATTGAGACGAAGTTCTTGAGGCTTATGTTTGCTTGTTTTGAGGTGCTGTTGGTCCTGACTTCATATTCATGGGTGAGATTAATTTGCCATGTCACCGAGCGGTGCTGATTGATGACTTCCTTGAAACGGCAAACATCCAGCACATGTCGTGGCCTAAGAACAACCCCGTTTTAAATCCTATCGAGCATCTATGGGATATGCTTGGAAGACAAATTGCAGCCCTTTCGCACCCACCAAGCTCCGTTACTGAACTTAAGAGTGCTCTTCAAGAAGCTTGGAACCGTTTGAGCCCACAACTCATTCATTATCTCATAGCAAGTATGGTAAATCGCTGTGCAGCGTACCTGGCTGTCAAACGTGAGCACACGCCTTATTAAACTGCAGCATCAGTATTTTATTTAATGTTTTCTTTCACTTTTTCTTTAAAGTGTGAATCCTTGCTATGCTCAGTTTTCTTTCAAACTGCTACTTTGGATAATAAAATTAATTATTATCATTCTTTTGATTTGCTTCCTTATTTTATAACCATTTTACACTCGCATATCACGTTTCCCGCCATTCTGAATTTATAGTTCCTTCTTTATTCACATAATTATCAATTATGCTTAACTTTTGGACACCAGTATATATATATATATATATATATATATATATATATATATATATATATATATATATATATATATAACAAGATTATATGTTTGGATTGGCTTCCAACGTTACAGTAAAATGCTACAAATGCAATTTCATAGCCCTTTTTTCATCTATTGAAAAGTTAAACAAGCAAAGTGCCATAAATTTGAAATTTGATTTTGGAATGCGAGTAACTGGAAGAGAATATTCGTCTGCTAAAACTCTGTGTGCTACACTGAATTTGCCATGTGTGACAAAACGTGCATGTAGATTATGTGAAAAAAGCTCTTGCTTCTGTTACATCAACAGCTAAACATGCCATGAATGACGCTGCTTTAGAAGTGAGGAACTTTACAAAAGTTTCCAAGACGGCAGTCACAGAATGCAGAGTATTCGTTGATGGTACTTGACAAAGACGTAGTCATTCATTCCTGAATGGATGTGTTGAAGCGTTATCCATTGAGACAGGGAATTTCAGACGACTCGACATTTAAATCGATTTTCAATTTCCTAAAGGAGTGACATTTAAATCTCAAAATTTAGAAGTGTCGGTAAATTAGGGAGATATGCAGATTATAATGAATAACTAATTTGACATTTCTAGAGTAAGTATGTGATAAGTGTCACATTTACAATATGCGACATTGTAACAAAAACGTAATAATAAAGACATACTTTTCAGGAGACTTCATCATGTATTAAGAAAGTTTTGTCAGAGATAATTAAATACTGCATGCGTTATTTGAAGTTAAAATAATACGTAATTTTTTTAAAAAAATGTATAATTTTTTTGTTGAGAATATTATTGTTTTGAAATAAGATTCCTCAAAAACTAAATATATTTTAAGAACTTAAATCAAAACTATATATGCTAAAGCAATAACAGCAAACCGTTTTAATTTGCCCCAAATTTGCTTCAGCTAAAAGTCAATCTTAAAATAAATCTATCCGGAATACAAAAGTTCAACTGTTAAAGATGGTGCAAACGTACATGATAAATAACGATATACTTTAAACACAAATAATACTTACAAAATTTTATGAAAACTGTAGAGCACATACTTCATCGCCAAGCAAAGGCGGAATGTGAAATACATAAATAATTGCAATATAATACATTTTAAACTATGGTTTGTATCATAACAAAAAGGTTGAAGGAAAAACAAGCAAATGTTTCGAATAATCACAAATTCAAATTTTACATGTTGCCATTCAGGCTCGTGAAAAAGTGGTGATTAAATTCTTGCAAGATTGATAACGCGCGCGTAGTAGCCAAATATTCTCAATTGAATAATTCCACAAAAAAGTAGTTGTAATCTTCACGTGCGCATTTAGGAATTTATACAAGTCTGAAAGCAATAAAAAATATCTTTTGCTTCAACTAAACTGTAAAATAATGAACGTAAACGTTATTTTACTTAGATTATCGAACTGACATCTAAATTATTTATTTAAACTGTAACCTTTTTCAGAAAAAACATGAGTTTATTTTTTTTTCTAAATCAGTATATTTATTTAAAATGTTTTCTATTTTTATACTGTAGAAATTTTAATCGATGAAATACTTGGCGTACTAGGATATTTTTTTATGTTTATCAATTTTTTTTCTTCGAAATACATCAAACTCTTTTGCCACACTTTAATGAAGATTTTTCCGATTTTTCATTCGTGTGATTTTTAAAAATGTTTTTTTTGGAAAATAACAAGAATTTTGTTTATTTGTAAAATACTTTTAAAATTCGTATGGAAAGTTAACTAACTAAAAATACGTATGAAGAGATTTTATTGATTTATATAAGAAATTTTATAAAAGTTAGGTAATAAAAAAAATGTTTTTCATGTTTTTTAATTGGATAAAAAGGCCTTTTCCCTCACTATTTAATTGAAAATATAAACTTGTCCTCCTTTGGGGTTGAAAAAGAACATGAGTAACTTTTATATTATATGTTTTATATAGGAAATCTTATTATGTGTGTGTATGTGTGCCAAAATTATTTCTCCTATAATGTGCTCTGAGAAAACTACATCAAATTTAGGATCCAAGGGCTGCATGTTGCTCAAAGCGAACTTTCTGAATCACAAATATTACAGTTGCTTAAGCGAATTATTTAAAGTTTAAATTTTTACAGTTCTTAACTAACCAAAACTCTTAAATAAAAGGAATTACAACTGCCATCAATAACGTATTAAGACTGAAAAGTTAACTTTGCTGATTGGACACTCCAAAAAGACAACAAGGAAGAGAAATAAAAGTTGCACACACGAAGAATAGGAGTGTCATCTGTAGCCAAGAATATGCATAATGCATTTCAGAATTTAATAAATATTAATTATTATAGTGAAATCAAATGAATACATTTTAAACGAACCTAATTCCCTTTCTACCCTGTGACCTATCTAAAGATGTGGAAGGAAGTAAAGAATCATTCGACATGATAAATTCCAATTATTTTATTTAGCACTTTAATCGACTCAGCCACAACTCAGTTTAACACTATAAATAGGATGATCCAGTCAAGCAACAGAGGGAAGAGACGAGAGTCGCGTTTGGAGTGAATACGTTAAATAAACTCGTTTATATTAAATGTTCTTCCATATATTACTTAACACAGTAGATGTGTACTTATAATGTCAGCTTAACCATTTTAATACTTAAAATATCAACGCAATATGAAGATGACAGTACCTGAACTTATGCAGGCATCCAGTCAATTCAACTTACTTTAACACATCCTGACTATAACCTTTTACAAGGACTTTTAACCCATTTATGGTAATCTTCACCTTGTATCTTTATTGTCACCTCTGGTTAACGGAACTTCTAGCTTTCTAATTTTCTGTTTACTGTTCTCTTCACTTCTAAATCACTAAATCACTCAACTCGTGAACAAGAAATATATATAATAAAATTAATTTGCATATCACGTTTCCTTCTTAGGAGAAGATTGGTAAACTTTGCTGGCCCAAAAAAAGAATACCCAAGAGGATTGTTAGTGGGAGATCACGCAAAGATTCGCCACACAATTAATAAAGTGTAAAAAAATATTTTGAATCCAAAGGCCATTTCTACTATTACTTCTAAAAAGGACATCTTTTAAAACAAGAATTTGAAACAGGAGATTATATTGTATATTTATATATACATATGGAAAACTCACCTAAAACAAATTTCAAAATTAAAAACACTTCAAATGCTTGCTGTTTAAAAAATTATAAAAAGTATCTGCGGATGCAACTTACATACTGGCAGGACACATGCGGTCCGTGGGTAGCGTGCTTGACACCCTGTTCTATACAGTATATATATTGAAGAATCGAAATTGTTACAGAACATAAAAAATACTTACAAAATTATTTAATATATTATATTTGCTTTTCCAAAATAACACAAGCTTGCAATAGTTTTTTTTATTAAATATACGATTAATAGTAAATCATAAATTTAAAGATTTTTAAGTTCTTTTTCTTAAAATAAATTTTGAATGTGATATAAAATCCAAATGAAATAGCAAAGATTTAGCTTAACACATAAAGAACATTCATAACAAACATGTAAAGATTATTTACCTATCACCAAAGAAAATAATGTATGAAAGATTAAAGAGAACTTAAAACTATACAGTTTAAAGATTTTAAACCTTTTTTTTTCGTCTTTCTCCAGCCATTTCTTTGCATATTAATAGAAATCTAAAATTCTTAAGCGGAAGCTACTCAACTTCATTTAGCGCGAGTGTAACATAACTATGAAAAAACGCCCAACGATGAAATCCATAGCAAATAAGTTTTTTTTTTAAATAAAGCCCCGCGAAACAAGTATTAAGATGGATGTTGGTGGAGATTGTTGTTCAATGTTCCGCTTGCTGTCAATGAGTGTGTAATTACTTTTTAATATATTTTAAACCTATATTAATCCTGATGCAATCTCTCTTTGCTTTCTTTTCCTAAGGTTTTCCTTAGGAATTTTTATTCATTGGTTTCTATTCTTGTGCCTGAAAATTTATTCAAATTGAAATAATTACAGTTATAATTTTTTCATCACTGATAATTCGCAATAAAATTATTATTTTTTTTTGCGTTAAAGATTTATACATTTCCTGACAATATATTTTATTATAAAATCCCGCATATTTTGTTCTCATTTTTACATCATTCAATCGTTACCATTTTCACTAATTTGTGGGAAACATTCTTTAATATTTATGAGCACCTGTGTTCATAAATATTAAAGAATGCTAACAAGCTGCATGAAGTAAATTTATTTAAAGTATACACTGTAAGAATTTTCTTAAGTAAGTTATAACATTTAAAGTATAATATGCCATTGCAATATTTTTGCACTATATTTTTTTATTAAAAAAACAACTTACTATTAACATTGTATAAATCAACTACCTGATTTTATTACTATGAGTTTTATTTTTATTTTTTATATCCTACTAATTAGTATTGATATGAAAATAATGTACTGTGTCTTGTGTGTAGCATTTGAAGTTCCTATTAAGATTGGTTTTAAAAATTATAATGTGCGTGATCTAATCGCATCCTTGCCTAGAGGTGTGGGAGGAAGGGAAGGATTTCTCGCCATAATACTTTTCAACTACTTATGAAACACACAAATTATCAACAGATACAATTCTATAGATTCAAACTAGAAGAGATTTTCCTAATAAGAGTAATAGGAGAATAGACCACGAGAAAACGCAAAATTATGAGGACTCCTTTTGAACCTAATTTTTTGGGATCCATCTCTACTACTCTAAATATCTTAGTTAAAAATCAACTATGGGGACCAATCGTCACTTTAATATCTTCAACTATCTAATCTCTGAAACGCGCTATCAAATATACTAATACCTGATAGGTAGTAATTTATCCTCGTAGACAGATTTTCTACATCTCAATCTATATAAAACTCCGTCTATCAATCTAACTAGCTAGAAAACCTAGACTATATATAACCGACATAATATGCATATCTTGGTTTCTTTTTCAATAGGGTTTGTTGTAATTAATTTGAATTAATAGCCTAAAGATTTCCCAAGAGGATTAGATAAAAGACGCGTATAGATCCGTCACAAAATGAATGTAGGAAATTGTGTTCATAGATAACTTCGCTGAAGAAAAAAGCATGAATAAAACACGTATTTAATCCGGCACTTCACGCGCGAAAAACACGATAACTTCATTCTCTGGTTGTCTCATACCCTAGAGTGTTTGCACACTGTTTAAATGTAAAATTTGCAAACAATAGTAAAATTGAAGCAAATGTAGGAAATACAATATGTTTATTACACTTTTCACACGTAAATTTAGTATTTATATTCTTTTTATTAAGGCATCCAGTACATTGTTTATAAACTCCTTTAGTCTTCATCGCGAGTGAGTACGACGTTTTCACTGGATTTTAATTTTTATTTTTTTATTTTGTGGAACCCTGCTGGTTTTCACATTCTTCACGTTCTTCTCTTAATCGAAATCAACATCACTTCAGAAAGCAGAGTCTGGTTCAATGTTTAGTAGGTGCTTTCTTACTTAATAAAATAAATCTCGCATTTATTATCGCAACGTTCGACAACATAATAAATATTGTCATAAGCTAATGATTAAATTTTCTAGCCATTGAATATGATGTAGTCAATTTATCTAGGGCGATAATTAATCCCTCAGTTAAATTAGCTGAATAGATTTCAGTTGAAGAATCATACTTGATATTATACATCATTGTCCATAAATTAGGGATACTTCAGAATCACAAAGAAATTGAACTCTAAAGTAAAAATTTCACATGTAGAATAATCACACACATCTTGAAGAAGAGTATGTGCAAATTACAGGAAACCACCAGATGGTGCGGATAGTACGTCACAATGACGAGAGTGTAAGAGAGAGGTATATAAGGAATGGTGGCAAAGAAGTAAAATTGTTCAAAAGCGCTTTAAAAGCCTTTCAGTGCAATAACCGCATAGTTATGGCACAAAAGTTGGATGATTTTTTACGTGGTAGAATTATCAAACGACTGGAATGTGGACGTACCCAGCTGGAAGTATCCGAGGAACTTGGAATGGTACAGAGTGTCATTTCTTAGCTTTGGCAACGAATCCAAGATGATGGTAATGTGAGTAGATGTTACAGCACTGGTCACCACAGAGTTATAAAGCCGAATGAGGACCGGTATTTGGCAGTTATTGTCAAAAGAAACAGACAAAGCACAGCATCGGACCTATCTCGTCAGCTCTCTTCAGCTACCGGTACGACAGTTTCAAGGCAGACTGTGTACAGACGCTTTGGACACATTGGACTATATGCTCGTACGCCTGTCAGATGTGTTCCCCTACGGCAACTCACTGTCGCCTGTGATTAACCTGAAGTAGAGAGCATGCATTTTGGACACCGCAACAGTGGTCTTGTGTGATGTTTTCCGACGAGTCCAGGTTTAGTTTTTAGTCTGATTCTCGCCGGACTTTCATATGGAGAGTGCCAGGTACCCGTTACCACCAAGAGAACACCATTAAACGACACCGTTATGGTGGTGCAGGATGGCTCATTTGGGGAGGAATTATCCTTGGTTCCAGAACTTACCTGCATGTTCAGAGTGTAACAATGACAGGCCACATCCTTCGGGATATCATTCTGGGACAACATGTACGTTTGTTTCGGGGTGCTATGGGTGTTGAATTTCTGTTTATGGATGACAACGCCCCTCCTCACCGTGCAAACATTGTAAACGAATGCCTTCAATCGGAGGATATCACCCGTATGAATTGGCCATTATACTGACCGGACTTGAATCCAATAGAGCATGTGTGGGATATGCTTGGCTGGCGAATAACAGCCCTTCAACCCCCTCCCACCTGTCTACCAGAATTTCGGAGGGCATAGCTTCATGAGTGGTGTAACATTCCCCAAGATGAGACTGATAATTTGATACTCAGCAAGCGTAGGCGTTGTGAGGCTTGTATTGCATCGTCCGGGAGACATAATCCGTATTAACCATCATACTAACCATTTTATAATGTTTTGTGTAAATAGGTCCGTTTTTGAAATTTGCTCTAGTGAGAAAAATCGCAATTTTTATTAATTATGTCCAAAATATAGCATCTTTTTTGCTCTTTACCTTTTGTTTAATAAATAGACTTTACACATAAGTCAAATTTGATTTGCTTCTGTCTCTTTCTTTGCCTGAACTTCCTTATTCTTAATTTATGGACATGAGTGTACTTTTCATAGTTCGAATCTTCCTCATCATTTCCGCAAAGAGACATTCTTTATCCGAAAATACTTGTACTATATTTATTAAATACTATATCTGTTAAATGTCACACTTCTTCATCATAACTACAATAATGCGCTATTGCATCAGAAAGATTTTGAAGCATGCTCATGTATTTAGAACTATAATAGGGATTCACACGCAGGGTGTGACATACCCGAAGTGGCGGTATCCTAAAATATATATTCACAATTCACCTACAAGCTAAGACCCTTCAAAGGATATGACTGTAAAGTCAGCTACACGAGGAATTATTCAATTTCCGAAAAAACGTTTAGATGGAGGCTTGAAAAAAGTTAGGCAGTGGGTATGATATGCATACCCTGTGTTAAAGTGCTGGGTTAAATAGCAGCGTGACTCACGTGGGCTTTTGGTGATTCTAATGGTTCATATTTCATAAATATTTATCCATATTGAATAAATAGTTTCATCCATAATGGACCACGCAACATGACTAGTGACATTGTCATCCTGGAAGTAATAATCTGTAAATTTGCGACAGAGTTTTAAGAACACATTGTTGTCTATAATAGTTTTGGTAGGAATCTAAGTTGAGCTTACCATTAATTAGGATCAAGGGTTGCAAACCATACCACGGAACACCACAAACCACGATTTTTTGCTCCGCCAAACGTACATACCCTTACATGTCCCTCACTGCATTCTGGCAAAAGGCGTTCTCTAGGTATACACCGAAATCAGACACTGCCGTTTGGTTGCTGGAGATGGAAACTTGATTTATTATTTATTCTATGCAAACTTTTTCTACGCTTCTATGGTCCAATTTCGAAGTTTTTTGCACAAGCTCAATGGAACAGCGCAGTTAGTTTTCGTAATCAAAAAGTTATGGGTGGCAACAAGACCATGGGAACTAATGTTAACAACCTGATAGATGTTAATTATCGGAACAGCAATCTTGGATGCGTGTTGAATCTTTTGCAGTATGTGGGGCATCGGTTTGGTGCAGTTTTTCCGAATTTCTTAGGACAGCACTTGTCGATCTCTATCTCTAAGATTTCAGGGTCTGCCGGATAGAATCACATTCCATCCATCATCACTCACCGTCCACTTTTTAATCACAAAAGTCATTGTCAATTTTGGAATGTTTACCTCTCTAGATATGTCACCTAAGAATCTACTTCTATTATATCCGACAATTACGCTCTTCTCGAGGTCAGACAGCTATGGATTTCGTTGCATCTTGCATGCGATTAATGACAAAGCTGTTTCCTAAGCGATAATTAAGTACAGAAGGCTTAACATACACAAGGGCTGCAGAAATCGTCATTTCATGTGGGTCGAATTACCTATTTGTAAGTGCATATTGTTACGTATGTGGGTAATTATTTAGTAGGAAAAATCGTTTTAAGATTCTTATTCACAGTATTTAATGATATAATATTGAAAAATAATTAAACATAAAAAAAAATCACTTATATAATTAATTTCCCTTCAAAAAATGTTATCTTAAATCCAAATTGTGTTGTGCAATTATGCTTCTTGCAACAACTTCTGTTATGAATGAGAATGAGACTTTAGATTTTGAGTTTGATGTAGAATGCAATTATGAATTGTATAACGAACGGATTTTGATTTACCGCCATTTTCCATGCTGGGCGCATGTTCACTGTGGAAGTATTTCTTACAAGCTGAATAAAAGATATATAATTGAAGATTATTAATGAATAACACTAATGATTTTACAAGTCGACTTTTCATGTATATATTTGCTTCACACACACACTCATGCCTTTACATGTACGATAAAAGAAAACCATTTCACTAAAACATAATCACAAGAATGGCGACCAGTACATTCCAATCATCCGAATGGAATGTCGTTTTCCTGCCAAAATCACTCCGGCTACCAGAAAACCAAGTCCAGTTCGTGGCGCCATCTCTGGACGGCGAAAGGAGTCAACTATTCTTAACATCCTCCGGGGGGCGGGAAGATGTAGTCGATGGTGGTAGGGGCAAGACTGCAACTTGAGAGACTGGTCTTGTCATGACTCCCCGTGAAGTCTGGATAGTGACGACACGGCATATTCCGTCAGCTCCAGGATGTGTGGCCACAATCCTTCCGGGAGTCCACCTGGTGCTGAAAGAGGCTGGATTCTTGATTAGGACGAGGGATCCTACCGTGAAGTCTTTCTGGCCCTGCATCCATTTGGTTCGGGACTGCAAGGTGTTGAGGTAGGAGAGCTGCCAGCGAGACCAGAACATCCTTTTCAACTTCATCAGAAGAGACCACCTAGAATGAAGACTCAAGGATTGGTTAGTCAGACTGTGATCAGGGAGTTCAAGCAAGGGACACCCGATAAGAAAGTGTCCGGGTGTTAACACCTGGAGATCCTTAGTGTCTGATGATAGCGGATAAAGAGGACATGAATTTATGCACGCCTCGATTTGGTACAGGATTGTAGCTAACTCTTCAAAGTTCAGCACAGCCGCCTTTAAGGTTTTGAGCAAATGATGCTTTGTGAGTTTGACTGAGGCTTCCCACACACCTCCGAAATTCGGTGCATATGGAGGAATGAAGTGCCACTGAATGTTTTTGCTTGACGAATAGTCCTGGACATTAGAGTTGTGAAGTAATTTAAACAAGTCCTTCAAGTAAGCTGAAGCACCAACGAAATTTGTACCGTTGTCAGAATAAATGTCTGATGGATAGCCACGGCGTGACACAAATCGACGCAGTGCTGACAAAAATGCTGCTGCTGATAGCGAAGATACGAGTTCAAGGTGCACTGCTTTAGTACTCATGCAGATGAAGAGGCAGATGTAAGATTTGAAGTTGCTGGTCTTGCGAGTATGTTGGCACTTTGTCGTGATAGGTCCAGCAAAGTCAATGCCTACTTTTTCAAAAGCACGACAAGGGGTGATTCGTTCGATGGGTAGATCACCCATCATTTGAGAGACAGGCTTCGCCACAAGCTTAAAACAGTCTACGCAGTTGTGTAGTTCTTTTCTGACAGCTGATTTACCATTAGGTATCCAAAACTGCTGGCGAATGAGGGATAAAACTAGTTCCTGCCCAGCATGGAAATTGACCCTATGAAAATGTCTAATGATTAGACTTGTAAAGTGAATATTTTTTGGTATGAGCATAGGATGCTTTTGTTCAAATTTAAGAGTTTGTTGGAGACGAAGACGTCCTCCGACACGAAGAATTCCCTCAGAGTCAAGGAATATATTCAAAGACTGAAGGTTGCTAGATTTGGGAAGAGGCTTGTTATATATATATATATATATATATATATATATATATATATATATATATATATATATATATATATATATATATATATACATTTCAAGAGATTAAGTTCTGTATGGTATTCTCCATTTTGTAACAATTTGACTACCTTTTTGATTGAGGTTTCTAATTCATGTGTATATAAAGGCCCAGTAACTTTGGACACTGCTTTGGAATTATGGTAGAACCTGAATATCCATGCAACAGTCCTAATTACTTTCATGTATGAGGAAAACTTATCCAAGAAACTAAGAGAATTATCAACACCAGTTGAAAGAACAATAGAGTCACTTAATGATTCAGCCTGATCAATAGGAACAAGTGGAACAGGCTGTTCAGAGAAAGGAAGAAATGAATTGGAAGAAGGATGGAAATCATGAAGCCATTTTGGACCAGTTACCCACTCTGAATTTTCAAGAAGTTGTTTCGGGTAGAGGCCTCTTGTTGCCCAATCTGCCGGGTTTAATTTTCCCGGAATGTGATGCCAAGATTCTTTTGAGGTTAGTGTGTGAATTTTTCCAACCCTTTGTTGCACAAATTGATTTCCTTTTACAGGTGGATTATTTATCCAACTCAGTGTAAATGTTGAGTCACACCATAAATAAGTATCGTGAGTGATGCTAAGAGATCGCTTAAATGTATCTAGAAGTTCAGCCAGAAGCAGAGCACCACAAAGCTCTAATTTAGGTAATGATATTGTTTGTACAGGTGCCACACGAGTTTTGAAACCATTAAGAATAAGTGTGGCGAATCAGAAACAACACGTAAGTATATTACGGCTGAATATGCCTTTGAGAGGCGTCACAGAACCCATGAATTTCACAGTGTTTAGCATTTAGTGTTTGAACATATCTGGGAACTTTTATTTGTTTGAGGCATGAAATTTCTACTTGAAACCGATTCCATCTATTAAGAATGTCTGATGATATCTCATCATCCCAGTCAAGCCCTGCCTTCCACAGGTCTTGAAGAATAATCTTTAAAATTATAGTTGAGGGAGAGACAAACCCCAGAGGATCAAAGATGCGTGCGATGATTGATAGCATCTGTCTCTTTGTGGATACCTGGTCTGGTAAGACTGCTCTTACTTTAAAGGAATCCTCGTTTAGATCCAGAATAAGCCAAGAATTTTCTGGGTGGACTCATCATTAAATGAATGTGAGGAAATATTTGTCTTTAGACTGTTTGGCAAGTCTGACAAGACTTCTGGATGAGTGCATGACCATTTTCGCAGCTCAAATCCACCGGCTGACATTAAATTTTGCAGTTCGTGAACAATTTTCCTAGCCGAGTCCAATGAGTCAGCACCGGCTAACAAATCGTCAACATAGAAATGATCTTTTGCGAGCTTAGCTGCCTGTGGAAAACGATGTTTTTCATCCTCACATAATTGTTTCAAAGTTCGGATGACAAGAAATGGGGCACAAGATGTAAAAATAGGTAACTGTATTTAATTTGAAAATCCCTAACGGTTCCTCTGGAGACTTCCTCCAAAATATTTGTTGAAAGCATACATCATCTTGTGATATTAATATCTGTCTATACATTTTTGCAATGTCAGCAGAAAAAGCAATTGGGAAGAATCTGAATTTAAGTAAAGTTAGAAAAATGTCTGACTGTAGTTTTTTACCAGTCAGCAGAATGTCATTCAAAGAATTTCCATTTGTACTTTTGAATGAGCCGTCAAACACCACCCTTAATTTGGTTGTGGAACTATTATCATTAATCACACCATGATGTGGTAAGAAATAATGTGGAGATTTTACATCTGATGCGAGAGGCGTCATGTGACCAAGGTTTTGGTATTCCTCCATAAATTCTGTGTATTGTTCCTTTAATTGATTATTAGAGTGAAGTTTTCTTTCAAGAGAATAGAATCGTTTTAATGCACCCTCCTTACTATCTCCAAGACTTGAATCATCTCTAAATGGCAGTTTTAGAATATATCTACCATCAGCATTACGAATATGAGAATTTACGAATATAGACTCACATAGCTCATCCTCATCCTTTGACGGAATTTCCTTAGGAACAGATTCAAGTTCCCAAAATTGTTTCAAAGAATGGTCTATGTTTAAAAGGGTGTGACAGATTAGGGATGAATTTTGATTATATGGTGTATTTATGGTACCTGACAATAAATGACCTAATTTTGTTGGCAATGCTGATGGGGTACCTTTGGGTCCCATTATAGGAGTCCCTGAAATTATTGTCATAAAAACATCAGCACCTAGAAGAATGTCTATTTCATTTTCAATATAAAACGTTGGATCAGCAAGAGTTAGATCTTTGATATGAGGCCACTCATGATATTTAATTGGAAAGTTTGGCATAGCTGAGAGACTAACAAAGCTTTTACTTGAAATTTATCAGAGGAAACACAAGAAAAAAATTCCAAATTTGTCGAATATAACGAAGTTTCAGCAAATGTTTCATTTACACCTACTAATTTATGATGGGTGTTTTTAATGGCAATTTTAAGCGATCAGCACATTGCTTGGAAATCAAAGAATTTTGAGAAGCATTGTCTATCAAAGCACGGCAAGTTATTTGTTGACCATGTTTAGATTTAACATTTATTAATGCTGTGGACAACAATACGTGACCTTCTGTCAATTGTGTGCAATTGTTAGACACTGTCACAGCAGAATTTGCTTGAGTATCTGCTGAAGGACTGACTGAATATCTGTGTAATAATGTATGGTGTCTTTCAGAACAGTTTTTACAAGAGAATCCTATTCTACATGTGTCAAGCCTGTGGTTACTCCTCAAACAATTGGTACATAAATTATTGTTCCGTACCACTTGCTATCTTTCATTTACATTCATAGAATTAAAAGTTGGACATTTGAATAAGGCATGGCTTTGACAACATAGAATGCAATTGTTACTTTGACCAACATCTTATTTTACCCCTGATTTTACTTGGTTACATTTGACAACAGTAGTATTTACATTTGATTTGTTAAATGAATTTAATGGTTTAACATTACCTTTCTTAATGTCAGTTTTACAAGTTTAACTCATTCAGACCACGAGCTTCTCTTTCAATGAAAACTCTAAATTCCTCAAGAGTGGGAATTTATTAGTTTCCAAAGATAATTCCCACCGTTGACTAATACATGCATCCACTTTTGAAATGAGAAAATTTATTATGATCAACTCTGTTAATGAATTTGTTTCTAAATCCAAAGTTTTTAAATTTCGAATGACTTCGTTGCAAATATCTATTATTTCCAAAAGCAATTTGAAGTATTTGCCCTGGATATCTTAATACTAAATAGCTTATTTATTTGGCTAAGAGCTAATTGTCGCTTGTTTTCATACCGACTGCACAGTATATCCCAACAGTTCTTAAGATTGTCCACAGTAATTGCAAAACCCCGAATTAATTTGGCTGCATCCCCGCGAACAGAAGCCTGCAGATATTGCAATTTTTCAAGATCACTTATTGATTTGTTATCTAGAATAGAAGACTTAAATAACTCTTTGAATGAAATCCAGTTCTCGCAATTTCCATAAAAATGCGGAACTTCAAGTTTTGGTAAATTAACTACTGAAGACCTTACATGAATACTATTTTTTACTTCTTCAAACTCAGATTTTTGTTCAAGGTCAACAACCCAATTGAATAGTATATCTTTATATTTCATATAAATATCAAATGATTCATCACTTTCATGCGTTGACAATTCACCGAATATTTCAGTTAATCTAGTTTCGTATTTCAACACTTGGGTTTTTAAAACACGTATGCGTGATTTATTATCATCGCATTTATTTATTCTACTTTCAAAAACTTTTAATTCTTTTATAATTAAATCAAATTTACCACTATTTTTCGACTGTTTTGGAGCCATGATTTATGAATGAAATTTTTTAATTCTACACAAAATACACAACTATACCAATAATAACAAATGCCGACACAATGCAAATACACAACTATCAAAAAATATCTATACAAAATAGAACAAAAGAATAAGTCTAGAATCAAATAATAAATAATATCAATCAGAATGTATAAGAATACTTCAAGAATTCGTATCAGAATAAATGCACTAGAATAAGAATATCGAGTATGAAACGAATAATATTAATCAGAATGTATAAGAATAAATCACATCAATAACTCCGCGATTCGACGGACCACATGTTATGAATGAGAATGAGACTTTAGATTTTGAGTTTGATGTAGAATGCAATTATGAATTGTATAACGAACGGATTTTGACTTACCGCCATTTTCCATGCTGGGCGCATGTTCACTGTGGAAGTATTTCTTACAAGCTGAATAAAAGATATATAATTGAAGATTATTAATGAATAACACTAATGATTTTACAAGTCGACTTTTCATGTATATATTTGCTTCACACACACACTCATGCCTTTACATGTACGATAAAAGAAAACCATTTCACTAAAACATAATCACAAGAATGGCGACCAGTACAACCCAATCATCCGAATGGAATGTCGTTTTCCCACCGAAATCACTCCGGCTACCAGAAAACCAAGTCCAGTTCGTGGCGCCATCTCTGGACGGCGAAAGGAGTCAACTATTCTTAACACACAACTTCTTTTTTATAATAATTAGCATTTCGAAATACATTTTTCTCATCATTTTTAACACTTTGTATTAAAAAGGCCCTCATAAGTATGTTTAATGTATCAGATTGCAACCGAAACAACATGTGTTACAAATTCAATACAAAAAAAATTAGAAAAGTTATTATTTTTTCTTTAGAAATATGATTGTATAAATGTATCATACCTGGCCATAAGCTTCAAATATTAATTTTCAGCCTTATTTCGGATGTACACGTAAGTTATTATACTTTCTCCCTTCATATGGATTCACACAATTTTAAATCTGACTAATCATAAAAATTATCGAACTTTAGTTAAAGTGTGCGTAGGCATGGACAACGAACGTAAAATCTATGTAAGTCGTATAATTCAAGATGATAAATATGTTTTTTAGACATCCTGCACGTAAATAATGTCATCCAAAGACAATTGAATGAAACGGATGTTCCATTTTACGCAGTCTAATTTAGAAGACACGCAAGGAAACGATTTTCAATGATTCATGAGGTTTAAAAGGACTAATATTTTGGTCAAAATGTCAACATTTCCTCTAATGTAATTTATTATTTGTCAAGTTCGTTTTACTATTCTGATTTTAAATATTGCTAAATATCTCTTTAGGAAAAATCGTTGATAATAATTTTGATAAAAAAATACCTCACTGAGTGACAAATATATCTATATATTTCATAACAATTTTGGAAAAAAAAGGTTTAAAAAATGAAGAACCTTCAAGAAAGTGACTGTTTTTTATAAAAAAATAAATGTGTACAAAGCTTTTTACGGAAAATAAAATGACTGAAAATTCAAAACCCTAGGACTTATCGCTTGCTATCTCTCTTGTACAATTAAAGCTAGAGTCAATTATTTGGGAACATAACTAGCTCTGACGAATTTTTGTACACTTCGAAATAAGTTACGTAAAAATTTTGTAAATATTTATCAGTTTTTGTTCTATGTTTACGACATTTTGCGATGGCTGAATCGGGTTATCTAGCATGTTCCTCAGGCAAGAAGTCTGATGACTTAGTTGGTCAAGTAAAAAAATAATCAGAATATTTTAAAACAAAAGAGTAACTATTATTTTTTTTTATTATATATTTTATCTGAAATTTCTGATGATCTGGTTTGATGGAAAAAAATATCTGTGTTCTTATTTTTGAAAGGCATTTTTTAAAATTAAAAGCACCAATTAAATTGAATGAAGAAAAAAAGTTAGAAAGGGCTTTATAACTAAAGAAATACTTTTTTTATTGAAGCTAAATATATATGTGTAATTTAATCAATAACTTTGTAATGGACTTCCTTTCACGCTCATCAATGTTTAGGAGTCAGAAAAAAGATCAGCCATAATCAGAATAAATCTATTTTATTATTCTGTCAAATTGTTTAACAACCCAGGGTAGGAAATGCACCTTTAATTAAGTATAGGAATAAACCACGGTAGAAGAGATATTTAATATTTAATTAAGATTCAAACAACTTACTCATAGAGCGTTTGATAATTACGTTCTAAATTATCATAATTCCATTCTCATCTATTCGACTTATAGTAGATATTAATCTTATTCAACTTATATTGACTAAATTGTTAGTTAACAATCTTTAATAATTCAACAATTAATCGCCGAGTAACTCTCGACTAGCTCACAGCTACTTTCTGCTAATCGATAGCTTCTAACTTCTAACCCGTAACAAATAACTACTAACTCCTCGTACATAAAAGTTAATGATTAAATATCATCTTTCATTTATATATACCGTGTCTTCTTCTTTGGGAAAAAGTTTTCAATAGAACAATACTTAAATAAATAATTGTTTCAAAGAGGATCAGCTGGAGGCTTTGTGGATAGACCCGTTACAACTTCTGGGTGGAATTCAAAGTTTCGAAATTAATAACTATATTTAATGAGAAGTGTTTTTTTCTGTTATAAATATTTGAAATAGGTTAATGCTGACTCGTTTTGCCGTTGCTGAATTAAAAGTTGACAGCAATTGATTGAAAGGATAAAATAATAGTTGTATTTCAATGATGTCTCTTCTTTCTATATACCCTCACAACAGAACTAGTGGAGGTTTGCAACAAACTTATTTATATTCGAAAATTGCAGGAGATGTTTCCCAGTTCGGCTTATAATGTGGGTTTTGAACTTAAGGTAATTTTTTGAAGAAAGGAACCCACTCTCTCGATTAAAATTAATAGGCTTACTTCGAGAAATATATGGCAATATGTATATATATATATATATATATATATATATATATATATATATAATATATATAAAATTCTCCGGTCACAGTGTTTGTAACCAAACTCCTCCGAAAAGGCTAGACCGATTCTTATGAAATTTTTTGCGTATATTCAGTAGGTCTGAGAATAGGACGTAAACTATTTTTCATTCCGATATTACAGCTAGTTGAAAAGCTATTAATTAAAAACCTTAAACTGTGCAATTGTCTAAGACTGTGTGTTGTTTATTTCGCCATTTATTTCGCTTGGCGTCGAAAATCGGTATCACGCTAGCTTTGACTTTTCTCTGTTCCACCGTCCAAATCACCTTGCCCATGGGTTACACTAGCAAAAGGGGTGCCTATAACAAGTCAAAAATTACCAAATTTGGCGAGTGAAAAGTTTATTTTTTATTATTTTTTGTGCATATCGTTTCTTCAAAAATTCATATATTGCATCCGTTTATAAAACAAAAATATTTGCAAAACTTTTAATCGCTTTTACTTTGTTATCATTATTTCAAATAAATGACACAAGATCAGTTATTCCCATTTTGCTGAATATAGTTCTCACGTTCAGTTAATTAAGTGATCTCATATAAATCAATAGTTTTCAAAACGTGTCCCGAGCTCCCGCTAACAACAATTATTGTGTTACCTGTATAAACCATTTCTGAATATTTTCAGACATTTATGAGGTCTTATTTATTTTTATTAGTATATTTATTATTAAATGACAGTTAATAAAACTGTAATACTCAGTGCTCGCAAAATTTTCAGGAATCGTTTTCAATTAAAAGATAAATATATACGTATTTAATAATTGTGAAAAGTATAGGTAAAATAATAAAATAACAGGTACATTATCAGTATATTGTTTTCTAGCATTAAGTACTTCAATTTGATCTATTTGTGTGCTTTGCACAGTGAACAGTGCCAGACAGACGCAAAGGGTCTGATTTGTGCCTTCGAACGACTAAATCCACAGCCATGCGAAATAGAAGAGCTGAAAGAACAAGCGAACAAATGCAACAGGATAATGAATATGTGCATGTGAACACGGCGCAGTTGCGTGAATCGCAATCACAAGAGGTACGAGTTGAACAGAATCAATAAGACGATTAGAACAAAGACAAGCATGTTGATTCTTATTTGACACACGCAGAGCAAATGACCAACAACGCCAACAAGTACATCGAGCATTTACATCCGATTCATTCCATCGTCTAGCATTCGAGTATGAGCCCGATGTTAAATGTTACGTTCATCCGAATGCGGAAATTGGCGCTATGAACAAGGAATGTGTCCGTATTGTAATGCGTTTAACCCTTTAACGATCGATTAATTTAGAAGAAAACGGTCCTAAAAGTGCCTATTTTTTTATTGAGGAAAATTATATAAAACTAAGTACATGTTCAATAAAGGATTCATTTTTAATTTTTGGATTAATTTTTAGCTTGAAATACGAATTTTAATTTTTTAAGTAAAGCAAACATTTAGGGTTATAATCACGGAATGTTGGCTTTCCAACAAAGAGGGAAAATTTTAAAAAATCATGTGTTTAAACATTAAATGAATTTTATTACACTTTTGCATATTATAAATAGACATTAGTAATTTTTTTGTGAAATAGGTTTCAAAACATGAGATGAAAAGGCCTAAATCACAAACTTTTTATCAGTTTTTTTTACCCACGTGTTTTTACGAAGAGCGCAACTGAATACTTGACCTGAGATTAAAAAACCTTGTCGCTAATATATATGTTTGTTGTGTTGACATTTAGTTTAAAAAAAATAATTATCACTAAACACGTTAAAAATAATCTGGTGCTGCCATCTGGTGTATAGATTAAGAAAAAAACAATATTCTGCGCTTAAGAAATAGATTGTTACAAGCTTTTATGGCAAGTTACTTTTCAACACTCCAGCCCGGAAATATCACGGGCACGAGGAATAGAGAGGGAAATTTCGCCCCGTGAATTTGACAGGAGCGAGAGGCAAGGGGTTAAATTAAAAAATGAGCCAGCCGGGATGTGTTGCCCGTCAGGAAAAGGGCAACTACCAGAACTTGAAACACCACATGTGCCTTTGTCACGTCAATCCACGTTCAACGTGCGCTAATGAGATCAACGCTTGCTAGAAATCATCGCCAATGTGGCGTAATGTTTAAAAAGTACAGCTGAAAGTAAATATACGCGTTCAAATGCTTCAAGATCTAACCGTTGAAACATTCTCAAAACAAATGTTAGATATCTGCGATGTAAAAGTAGCTGCACATGAAAACACTGGATGCATAAAATTTCCGACCGATTTTTGCTTAATCATTATCTCGCAAAGTGCTCTTATGACCAGATATTTCCCGATATACACATACAATACTTAAATCATGAGTAGCTGGCAGAAAAAAGAAATTTTGGTAACAAAAAATGTGGACGTTAACGATTTGAATCTCAAGATACAACAGTTAATTCCAGGGGACTTGATGTCATACAAATCTATTGATACAGTTTGCGATACCAACGAAGCTGTAAATTATCCAGCAGAGTTTTTGAACTCATTGAATTTGCCAGGCATGCCACCGTACCATTTACAACTGAAGGTTGGATCTCCGGTTATTTTGCTACGTAATTTGAACCCGCCGTGGCCGTGCAATGGCACGCGATTAGTCATTAAAAATTGATAAAAAACGTTGTCGAGGCAAGCATTTTGAATGACAAGTTCCAAAGGGGAAGATATATTACTACCCCGAAACCTTATTATTCCCACAGATGAACCTATTGAATTCAAACAGATTCAAATTCGAATTAGATTGGCATACGCAATGGCAATCAATAAGTCTCAAAGTCATAAGATGTCTGTTTGTGGCTTAGATTTGAGCACACCATGTTTTTCACACGGACAATTATACGCGGCTTGTTCTCGCGTGGATAAACCATCTAGTTTGTTTGTGTTGGCTAAAGATGGACTCACTAAAAATATCGTACGCTCCATCGCACTGAGAGACTAATAAAGTTATTTTTAACTGTCACAATTTGTGATAGAGATGTAATTTAAAATTTATTAGTTAAAATAATAAAAGTACAAAGAATTCAAATAATGAATGTTTTTAGTTTTGTTACTTTTATAGGCCGTCAACGTTCACAGCGCTCCATTCCTCTTTCAGTCATAAACCACATCCCCACATACTTACAATGAAATAGTTAATTTTTATTTGACTATCAAAATATTCTCTAGAAATAATTTATATGGCAAAACAACGTCTGCCGGGTCAGCAATATATATATATATATATATATATATATATATAAAGTAACATAAAATGAAAGAAGTACAGGGCATAAAATAATTGATAATACAAAATTATATCACTAACAAAGCTAAACAAAACCATATAGAACAGTATACCAAACTACTAATAATACACAAACACAAGACAGAATAAAACACAATTAAATGTAGAGAAAGAAATGATAAAATAACCTTATTCTGTAACAACATATATTACAACAATAGTTATAAGCATTTTGCTAGTAAGTAACATACAAACGTGCATTAAATAAAGATTCTTTGAAGAACTTTTTAACTCAATTAACATTGATGATATGATAAAAACACTTGTAAAATTACATAAAGATAATTTCTTTAATAATGCAAATATGATAGGTTTGGTTCACTACTTAGGTTAGTTCTAAAAGGGAATTATTTTTATCATAATGGTAATTATTTATCAACAGATTAAGGGTCTACCGCAAGGTGGCCAGCTATCAACTGTCTTGCCAATTTATATTTACATTATTTTGAAAATAGTTTCACAGACAACTTAGAATATTACTTTTTTCGTTATATAGATGATAAAATCATTTTGGCAAGCAAGTCAACTTTAAGCCTAATATTAATTTTTATCCACAATATCTTAATTTAATACAGACAAATAGTAACAATTATTGAAGCAAATTTTCATGATATAGAAATTAAATTAAAAGATAATAAAATAGTTACTAATATTTATGATAAACGAGAAGACTTTAATTTCAATATTATAAAAGTACCACATTGGGTGAGTAATGTGCATGTATCTATATTCAGAAATATTGTTATTAATTACACACTACGCAGTAATATTCTAGTTTCAAATAAATCAGAAAAAATAAAAAACTATAAACATTTTACTAAATACTGTTTAATTCAAAACTACCCAATTAATTTTATTAATAGATATTTGAACAAAGAAATTCTAATTAGTAATCATTAAATTTCCATAGTTTTAACAGGTTAAAATTATATATTTATTATTCTTCCTGGATAGTTTTAAATACACCCGATTTCTATTATAGTTTTAGATAAAATTACTTTTTTTAAAATTTATTATATCTTTTAAATCATATTATCTTAGAGTCTCTAAGATAATGGTAGCATGTTTACAATTCTTATTTTATCATTTCTATTCTTTTCATACTTTTGCTAAGTGCTGTTTTTCAGCCATTGCTTTGTATTGAAATTGTATTTGAGTTCAGAATCTGGCAATAACTTGTTTATTGTACTCAGATTTAGCGCGGGCTCTGCATTTCCGTATGCAATTTTTTAGGTAAATTGTCTTTTTCTCATAATGGATTTAGATTTCCTATCCATTATTTCCAATTGGTCTTATCTCGGTATTATTAACAGAAAGGGGGAAGGTTGGCTGGCCAAAAAACATGTTCAACCCCACTTTTATACAGATAAAGATTTTAAGAGAATTTTCGTTGTATACAAGCTATCCTAAGTCAGCAATGTGGATAATACTGTAGCATATATTCTTTTATATTTTTATATTTTACTCTGTTATTTCAATTTTTCATATCTCCTTTTAAATTCTGTTGTCGGTTATCATTCAATTGCAATTCTTTTAAAAATTAATCATGTTAATTCATCTCTCTCTTGTAGAAAATTTTTGATTATATACATGCGAGTATTGTACATATGTATGTAAACAGATGATGGAAAACATCATGGACATCTACTCAATAACACACGTCGCAACACTTTCAGCCTGCAAAGCAATTACAACGCGTCTTGGCGTGAATGCCATAAGTTCTTGGTAGATGGCTGGAGGAAGGGTGTAATAAATGTCAAAGCAGTGATGTCATAAAGTGAAGATATTCTGACATGAATTTGTTTTATCCCTTAATGGTCTTCCTATGAAAACCAAAATATTCTCTATCCGATAAAGAGTTAGGAGGCATGGACATTAATTTGAATTCATCTTTATGCCCCTAGAATCATTCCAATGCAATTCTAGTCTTTTGACATGGGGCATTGTTCTGCTGGAAGATTTCATTTTCATTCTGGAAAACAGACGCCATTTAAGGTGCAATTGATACATAAGTATGTCTAAATATTCCAAAGCTTTCACTGTCCATTTTATTAGATATAAGGGTCCCAGAGTTACACGTGAGAATGTTCTCCAAAGCATCATACTACCATCACTAATTTGTGTATATGGAGGGAGCAACAATTCGACTGTAGAGACGATGTACCCAACACATCATTCCATGTAATCAATGAGAAATCGTCATTCATCCAACAAGGAAACTCTCTTCCCTTATTCGTGGCTGAATCTCAATGTGTATGAGCCTACTCTAGATGTAGTTGGCAATGACGTTTGGACAACAGAGGACCACCAGTAGGACGTCTGTTGTACAGTCCAATATACAGCAATATACGCTGAGCTGTGTGTTCCGAAACGCACTTGGACTTGCATTGCATTGGGTTGTCAGTTGAGTCAGTGTCTGACACCAATTTTGCTTTATCAGGAGGCACAATCATCGATGTCCTTTTTTCTTTGATGGCTCGTAGATATTCAACATCTCTGCGGTTTCACCATCATTTATCCACTTCGCATAAATGCTAAACACAGCAGATCAAGAACAATCTACAAATTATGCTGTTTTGGAGATACTCACTCTGAGTTTTCAAGTCATTAGAGAATCTGCTACTTTTCAAATTCGCTTGACCCAGCAGTCAACCTCTCTCGCAAAATTAAGTGCAATAATGATTTGAAGTGGCCCGCTTATTCGGTAGGACAGAACCCGGAACCTTTGGGTCCAAAACCGAGTAACTTAACCGCTGTACACCTAAATGATCACCATAGTGCGGAGGTTGTTACTGGCTTATATAGATTATATCGCTACACACCAGAGAGTTGGTTAGGCGAACGAACGATTTAGTTGTTAATGTGGGAGCAGTCAGTTTTTGTGTGTGTTGGTTGAGTTGCGTCATGTTTATCTGACGATTTTTTTCCTTGGTTGCTCTCTTGCGTCATGATTATCTGACGAATTTTTTTTCTTGTTTGCTCTCTTTTTTTAGGGGGGGGGGGTTAGATGGCGCCACGTCAGATCAGTTGACGTTTCGCGTTTCTTAGTTAAGCTAGGGTCACCAAATGAAGTGGCGCGTTTTTATCCTTTAGGACAGAACCCGGGACCTTTGGGTCCGAAACCGAGTAACTTAACCACTACACCTAAATGATCACCATAGTGCGGAGGCTGTTACTGGCTTATATAGATTATATCACTACAGATTACTTACCTTTTGAAGTAGAAATTAAATATAATTCTCTCTTAATCACGTAGCCTTCACGTCATCCTGACCAGTGGTCCCCAACACCTGAACCACGGACCGGTACCCGTTGCTGGGTCACAAAATATTAAATTATCTCAATAACACTTTTACAAGTTGTCCTTAATGCAGTTGTCAAAAAAAGACCCTTTTTTTCAATACGTGCAATTCGCTCCACAACTACATACAGTTGTGAGTGTACCTTCAAGTTAAATTTTTTTTATTATATATTAAACAACTGTATTAATATCTTTTATAATGCATTAACTTTTATCTCTTTTATATGTTTCTCAAATTGCATTTTTTTAAATATTTACAGCGATAGAGGAATGGCTCTGAAGAGAATTAAATTAGTGTAGTATTTAATTAATTAGGAACATTTAAATTGATAATTAACTCCTAAAAAAACTGATTTCATATTTTTATTGGCGATATCTTTTTGCACAAATTAGTAGTTATTGATGTCACAAGAAATAAAAAAAAATGATTATAAGTCAATTTATATTTGGGTCAACAAAGAAAGAAATTATTTTAATTACTTTTTATTAATTAGCTACAATTAATATATATGACAGAATCACAATATTAAGTGACAAAATAGATAGCGATTTTTCTTGCAATTTTCTACTTTCCTTCTATATATGGTGTTGGACTATTTTTGTTTGCTTGCTACTATTTATTCATTAATTAAATTTTATTTTTCTAATAAAATAGCATGGTAAAAAAGAAATCACATTCTCAGAAATTAGGCCAAATTCGTTAATCAAATTACACACTGCCTCTATTACTGTGTGTGTATGTGTGTGTGTGTATGAGTGTGTGTGTATGTGTGTGTGTGTGGCTTCCTTTTCTTTACTAATGAAGTCAGTGAAAAAATGTATCGTCTGAGATTGCCGAATAATGCGCGCAAGTGCGGCCGATTGCACTGGAAGAAAAAATCTCGGGGGGGGGGGTTCCAATCCACTGACAAACAGTTTATTACATTCTGATTGTTAGTTCCTTAGTAAAAAGCCAGAACTTTTGGATACTTTTAGCACGGACACCTTGTATATATAAATGAAAAAAACAAATAAATTTCAAAATTTAATCATTTTTAAGATTTTGTTTCTTTGATATTGAATAATAAAAGTAATATGTTCCATAACTGCTCATTTGAGAACTTTCATATGTGGTTCAATTTGTTAGAAAATAGTCGTTTTCCCCAGTGACGAAGCTAATTACCAAATTGAATTGTGAATCGTATCGCGTGTGTTTGACACGCATTTTCCCTCTTCGAGGTTGGAAAAATCCCGCATCGATATTATTGATAAATGCTCAGTGAAGTGGTTGTCATAAAGTTTGAAAATATGGTAAAGACATTTTGGAATGAATCTTGTTTTCAGTTACGTTGATCTGGACAGCGTTCTCTTTTATGTAGTTTTTTCAGAGAGATTTCTGTTTTGCTTTGTTATAGGTTTTTAATTCAAGTCTTATGGTCTCGTTTAGGGTAGTATAGTTTTTAAGTGAAAAACCTAATTTCGTTAAATTTTTTCAGTTAAAAATATTATTTCTATTTTTATTCTGCTTTGATTCAACTCCCATGCATCTATTAACCTTTTTTATGCTGCTTAATTTGATTTGTGTCCGTTCATTTAAAAACAATGAATATTTATGTATCTTAAATTTCACAATATCATGCTGAACTTTTAATAATTAAAGTGTGTAATCATATATTTTAAAGTTGTCTCTAATTTTCAAGATCAAACATAATAAATTGGTGTGCATAATTTTATATTTTACAATTTTTTAATTATCTAAAGTGTTTTAAGTAATGTCTTATGAAATCTATTTCATGCTTTGCTTGGTTTAGAACCCTATCTTGTAAGGGAACAGTGATAATATAAACTAATTAGAATTGATATTTACAAAGATCTGAAGTGAAAAAGTAGAGGATGATGAAATAGAAATTGTAAAGAGAAGCTTATGCTTTTACATGAAATATACATAGTGATTTGTTACCAGACCGACAAACTTGAAGTGTGTGTAGGGGGAACAGAGATGACTCAGAATTACATAAAAATATTGGATCGCAAATGCCGTAGTTGCGAGCTGAGGAGCAAAAGAACAAGACAAAAAGAACAGAAACAGCAACGCATTAATGAGTCAGAAAACATTTTACAGAAAGGTTGCACTACAATAAGGAGTTCAAAATTACGACCAGAACTCTTATGGTAGTTCTGACAGTGGCACTGTACAGAATTAGTTTCATTCTAGAAAATTCCTCGCATGGCACGTATACTGTTCTGCTACCTGAAATTTGCAGGTAACATGTGATTTGACTCTGTACGGAAGCACAGTAGTTGAATTTCTAAGTTTATTAGAGAATACCTCCACATTAAGGTGTAGACCATCACTTGGTGCATAAATAAAAAACACGATAACATAATTTAAATTTAATTTCCATCAACTAATCTAAAGTCCTCTGGCTTGGTGGCATACATCTCTGGAATTCACCCCTTGATTCTCTCCAGAAAGAAAAATACATACTTATACTAACCGCCTCTGACATCATGACCAATGAAAAACGAACACAATTTGCAATGACGTCAGATACGGTTAAAAGTTAACACAGATAAATCTACATGACGAAAGGAGCAAAGGCCAACATATACTCCCTGATGCTACAGCAGTGCTTCTGAAAGTTTCAAATTTACGACCCAACATACAATCATAATTTTCCTCGTGCCCCCCTCATAAATTAACAATGTATTGAATTCAATAATAGTATACTTTGACACTAAAACTACGATATGACCATAACCTCTTAAGTGCGAATGGCGTATATAAACGTCTCATTCAGTCAAAATGTTAATCTCATCGGACGTATATATACGTCTTTCCGAAATACGATATTTTCTCCATAAAATTATTCCGAAAACTTTGGAATGCAATAAAAGGATCTTTTTAATGTTTGTGAAGGAATTACTTATTTCAGATTATTTTTGCTTCTTTATTCCACCCCCCACTCAATACATCACATACGCACATCTGCGTGGAAAATGGTTGACATTCGGAAGCGAATCGCGTAACTTTTAATCGATCGTTAAGGGATATTTTACAAACCGTACAAATTATAAAGATAAGTGTTAATTTTTTGTACATGACACTCCCATTTGGAACTATTGGTAATTATTAAACTTGATTTTAACATAGTATTGTTAAATTAATTATAAAAAATATATTGTGTAGCACTAATACATTTATAAGTTCAATATATCAGTGTAAATGTGTATTTTATTCTTTATTATGTCAGAATGTACTTTGCTTGTTTACTTTTAGTAAAGTAATATTTTTTTAAATAATCTTTTGTTTTTGACTTTTCCATATTCTCGTGCCCCCCTCATGGAGTTGTCACTCTCCCCAAGGAGGGCGCGCCCCACAGTTTAATTTAAATATTTTTTAGACAATATAAACGTTAAGAGTAAGTAGAAGATTTTGTTTTAGGTGTATGTTAATTATTTTTACACAATAACTTGTAATTAGATTATAAAAAAAATTAATGGCAGTTATGGGGACTGCCGATAGAAGTGAATACTTACAACTTTTAGAATTAAAATTTGAAATTTCATAATGTTTGAATTAAAATTATCAATCTAGTTTTCACATCTATTGACACTCTGAGCAACAAAAAAATTCATGTTTATATGGTTTTTTTTATTATTCAAATGTAAACCTAATCATGACAAAATATAAATGCAATTCAATTGAAATAACAATCAATATACAATCATATTATTTATGGATAGTTTTTGTATTTACTTAAATTTCAATGTACTTGATTTTTCACATTATTTTAATTGATTGCATCATTGTCATCAATCATTTCAACAATACTTAGACTTTTTGTACTTTCAATTATTTCATTTTGTTCTAAAGATGACACAATAGTCTTATGGTAACTGTAGTAAGAAAGGAAAATGTTCGATTAAAATTTATCTAAGTATCGCGTGAAAACCACATCAATCGTCGTTTTATATTTTGTAGTACTGAGCTTTCGATCATTGAACATATTTAAACTAAGTGTTTCATATAGAAATTCAATTAGTGCTAGATTTTTATCATCTGCAAAGCTTATGTTGAAGTCTCCACTTAAAATCATCGGTACCTTATCGCCATTTTTCGCCAAATTTTTTCGAGTATTTCAGAACCTTCTTTTGAAAAATCATCAAATTTTCAAATAAAAATTGTTGTATCAGTCTCATAGACTTTCCAAGCGAAATACAAACGGCAACCATTAATCTGTATTGCCCATTCTCGGAATCGCAACGAGCAATGCACAGTATATACACATTGAACTTTTCACTAAATCCATTCAATTTCACTTATAAGATATACACAACACTATACGTCAGCTGTATAGCTACAGATATACTGCTATAAGCATGTCGGTGAGGCGAACGCACGAGATTTCACCCATCCAATAAGAGTCTGAAGCGAACAGTACACTGCGCGTGCGCCAGTCAGAGCATGTTGGTGACGCGAACCCATAAGATTTTCTTCTACCAAAAAGTGCCCGACGAAGCTAAAGCAGTTTTCACTTAAAAAATATTATTCATGAATATATATATATATATATAAATACTTATATATATATATATATATATATATATAATATATATATATATATATATATATATATATATATATATATATATATATATGACAGGCCCCAGGCCTGCGGGTTAAATGATGAGACATCATCTCTTATTAACTCATATCTATTTCGTTCAATCCAACATGGCGGCCCTTTGGCGCCAACACTATAGAACAATAGACGGTACTCCGGCCAGGAGTTCACCAGCTAAGCCTTTTCCAGTACGCGTTCGCCTTCGTCAGCGCTCGCTCCACCTTTAAATAGGTTTACTTACCCACAAATCCTTACGCGATGATAAAGAGTTCGCTCTATTTTTATTTATTACTCCCTTAATTTTAAAGTTAATATTTTCAAACCTGACATATATATATATATAATCAAAATTTCTCTACAAGAGAGAGATGAATTAACATGATTAATACTTAAAAGAATAGCAATTGTTAGATAATAAGACAACAGAATTTAGAAGGAGATATGAAAAATTGAAATAACAGAATAAAATATAAAATAATGGATGCTTCAACATTATCAACATTGCTGCCTTAGGACAGCTTGCATACATAAAATTTTCCTTAAAAAATTTTTCTGTATAAAAGTGGGGTTGAACATGTTTTTTCGCCAGCCAACCTTCTCCGTTTTCTGTTAATGATACCGAGCAAATACCAATTGGAAATAATGGATAGGAAATCTAAATCCATTATAAGGAAAAGATAACTTACCCAAAAATTGCATACTGAAATGCAGAGCCCTCGCTAAATCTGAGTACAATAAACAAGTTATTGCCAGATTCTGGACCAAAATACAATTTCAAAACAAAGCAAAGGCTGAAAAATAGCACTTAGCAAATTTATGAAAAGAACAGAAATAATAAAATAAGAATTGTAAACATACTACCATTATCTTAGAGACTCTTAATATGATTTAAAAGTTATAAAATTTTTAAAAAGTAATTTTATCTAAAACTAGAAACTGGGGGTATTTAAAACTATCTAGGAGGAATAATAAATCTATAATATAAACCTCTTAAAACTATGGAAATTTAATACTTACTATTTAGAATTTCTTTATTTAAATATCTATTAATAAAATTAATTGGGTAGTTTTGAATTAAACAGTATTTAGTAAAATGTTTATAATTTTTTTATTTTTTCTTATTTATTAGAAACTAGAAATTTATTGCGTAGTGTGTAATTAAGAACAATATTTCTGAATATAGATACATGCACATTACTCACCCAATGCGGTGCTTTTATAATATTGAAATTAAAATCTTCTCGTTTATCTTAAATATTAGTAACTATTTTATAATCTTTTAATATTTAATTTCTATATCAATAAAATTTGCTTCAATAATTGTTACTATTTTTCTGTATTAAATTAAGATATTGTGGATAAAAACTAATATTAGGTTTAAAGTTGTCTTGCTTGCCAAAAATGATTATATCATCTATATAACGTAAAAAGTAAAATTCTAAGTTGTCTGTGAAACTATTTTCAAAATAATGTAAATATAAATTGGCAAGACAGTTGCTAGCTGGGCCACCTTGTGGTAGACCCTTAATCTGCTGAAAAATAATTACCAATATGATAAACATAATTCTCTTTTAGAAATAACCTAAGTAGAGAACCAAATCTATCATATTTGACATTTTTAAACAAATTATCTTTATGTAATTTTACTAGTGTTTTTATCATATCATCAATATTAATTGAGTTAAAAAGATCTTCAAAATCTAAACTAAATACTGAAAATATCTTTTTATCTTTAATTTGTGCAATAAGTTCTGTACTATTTTTAAGAATGGCTGAAGTTTTTAGATTATTTATTATATCTTGTAACATTTCATGTAGAATTTTGCCTGATTTGCTGATATATGTATTAAAACCATTATTAACTGTTCTAAACTGGATCTTTATGAAATTTAGGAGTAAGAAATACATGTGGAAATTTAAAATTATTATTAATTTGTATTTTTAATTGTTTATGAAAAGCCAAAATTCGATTATTTATTTCTCTAACAGAAATTGATGACCTAATAAAAGCTGTATTATTTTCAAAAGTTTGTTGAGCATTACATTATAATAGTATTTACAAATGAAGGCAAAATTTCCAGGCACTTTATCAATATAAACTATAATAAATTTATTTTGTAAATTTTTAACCTGATTTTTAATATCATTAAAAAAGATGTTATTATGTGTACTAAAGTTATATTTATTAATATGTTGTGTAATGTTACATTTAAACTCTGTGAATGCCTCTATAGGCATACTATATTTAAAAGCAATTTTATATATATATATATATATATATATATATTGCACCAGTATTTATGTGGCTAAATCTATTCTATAATGTTTATAGTTATCTTAGGTATATAACTATTTTTGTGTATTTTTGTAATATATATATATATATATACTTATATATGTAAATATTATTTCAATAATCTAGTTACAAATATATCTATTGTCTATTTTTTAAGATTTTTGAACTATAATTTTTTTTATTTGAAGCTATTTAGGATACTATACAATTTATTAATCATTCTTTATAAATTAGTAATAAAAATCTCCCTCCCCTTTTTTTTCTAGGTTTTTTACGTACAAATTGTGAAAATGTTTCATTGCTATTTATAAATTTGACAATAACAATCACTAGAGCAAATAAACTTATAAGATTTTCTCCCCAGATTTTACTGATTAAATATTTCTTTCGAAAGCTTTTTACGCATGCTTAGTAAATGAAAAAAATATTAGAAAAATAAGAAGAGTAGAGAGAATTAATAAATTAATGAGATTTAAGTAAAAAAGAGTAGCTTTGGACAAAAAAGTGGGTGGATAATCTAAACCTGAGAATTCGTTCTGCTGTTAAAAAACTTGACTGTAATTTAAGATAAACTTTACTCTTTAATTAACAGGAACGCTGAAATTTGGTTTGCTTCGTAAATTTACTGTACACTCATATGAAATTTAGAACGTCTTTAATAAATATTCTCTCAACTATTATTCCGTAAATGTGTTTTACTTTTTCTTTCTCGTAATTTTATTATGATGTTAATTTTGTGGACAAGTGTGAAGTCTCTTCGCAGTTTTTTAACTGAATGGGAAAAATTCAGTTTCTTTGTCAGCAACATTTTCTCTGACTTTGATTTCAGAAATTTCTCTCAAATTATTTTGCAGCATTTGAAACGAAAATGTGGTTTCAAATTAGAACCATGTTATTCACTAAGAGTAAAATAAACGTTTTCAACTCAATTGATTGAAAAACGGGTTAAGGTGTATCGGAACGCTCTATACTAAAAATGTTAAAAAGGGCTATTTAATGTACCTTTTCTAAAAACCTGTTGGAAATACAATCCCCAATTTTTTTTGCAAGTTAAGCATACATCTAATATTATACTGAAATGAGCTTTTTTTTAAAATTCCCATTAGTGTTTTTTTTAAAATGTTTTATTCGATGTATAGTGAGAAAACAATGTTTTTCGACAGAAAAAAAATTATTAAAAAAATGTATACAAAATTTTGATAAAATCTCATTTCAGTATATACTAGAATATATAAAAAATGTGTCACATGTAAGTTTTTTTGACATCAGATATATACTTTCTGAGAAAAGGTACATCGAAACTTCAAAAGTGACATTTTGAGAAAAACACATTTTTATAAAAAAAAAGTTACCTTATCAAAACATTCCAGCTCCATATTCAAAATTTTCAGCATTTTTTAAATTTTCATCTTCTTGTTTCATTTTTTAAGTCTCTTTACTTTTCTAGTCTCCTTAGTTTTCTGTAAATTGGCATATCTTACCCTTGTACTGCTCTTTGTGTCGAGATGTTCCATGCAGCATGTCGCATAATATCCTCGCTCAATGTTAATTTTTTTTAAAAATATCCAGCTTTGTTGCATTCTCTTTAATAAAGGATGAAATAGCATCATGTGTACCAAAGGAGAGTGTTTCTATGTGCACAAATGTCTTTTGGGGGACACGAGACCAAATAACATTATTATTGCTTTCATTCGGATTCTGCGTGTTTCCATGCAAGCACTTTTTCAATAATTCTGGATCCGAAAGGTCCCTAAAAATAGGCCTAATGGCTTCAACAACAGCACCTGGAAGTTTATGTTTGTGGACATAAAGTTTATTTTCCAATTGAGCCTTCTTACACTGACACATGTGTCAAGACCTCATGAACAAAATCCATGCTGTGGATTTTTATCCGTATATATTTTGTGAAGAAATATTGCCCATATATATATACTAGCCGTTACCCGCCCGCTTCGCTAAGTATTTCATGATGTTTTATAAATTTTTAGTGATTATATACATGTATAAATTATTGATATCTAAGTCCTAGCAATAAGAATTCGATTGTATTGAAAAATATACCTATACCTTTAACTGTAGCCTGTTGACGGGGGAAAAAAAGGGCAGAACTCATCTAATTTGTATTTTTTAAAAATCTCTAAAATTGAAGTATAGAATGATGTTTGCTCTTTCGTAACCCAAAAACCAAGTGGATTCCTGCAAAACCAATTTTCGGTGGATCTCTACTCCGTAAATTGAACATGCAAGCCAAATTTCAAGTCTAAAGCTAAGAAAAAAAAACAAAAGTTTTACTATCAATATCCCCGTAATCCCGGTGAGAGCTGTTTTCCAAAATAACCGCTCTTAGCAGATTTCAATTCAACAAAAGAAAAATGCAAACCAAATTTCATTGTTATAGAGCTTGTAGCTCGAAAAAAGGAATTTTTTTTGCCAATATGGCCCAGTAACCCCCTGCACACCCCAACAGAACATGATTTGCTTAAAATGCATTCTTAGTGGATTCCTATTCAACAAAAGAAACATGCTTAACAAATTTCAAGTATATGGGTTAAACAATTAAAAACAGAAATTTTTTTCTGTAACTCCTCTTGACCCCTCGCAACCATCCTTAGGGGTCAATTTTCGTTTTACTCTTTGGAACTCTATTCCATGAAAGGAACATGCCTACCAAATTTCAAGCAGAATGATCAAATAGTTTTAAAATGGAAATATTTATCGATTACGCCTCTTAATCTCCCGAAATTAAACTTAGTAGTTGATATTCACGAAACCCATTTTGTAGCGGTTTTCTACTTTACGAAAGGAATCTGCTTATCAAATTTCAATACTGTGCGTCTAATAATTTAAAAATGGGGATAATTATCTATTACACCACTTGAGCCCCCGCAACGCCACTTCAGGGTCTGTTTTCACAAAACTCATTTTGTAGCGGAATTGCACTCTATGAAAGGAATCTGCTTAGCAAAATTTGAAGACTGTGCACCCAATAAATTAAAAATGCAAAAAAATTATCAATAACGCCCCTTGAACAACCAAAACGCCACAAAGTGGTCGATTTTCACAAAACACATTTTGTAGTGTATCTCTATCCTATGAGAGGAATCTGCTTACCAAATTTCAAGACTGTGCGTTTAATAGTTTAAAAATAGAAATAATTATTTATATATGCCCTTAACCCCCGCAACACCCCTTGGGGGTCAATTTTCCCCAAACCCGTTTGTAGCGGATATTTACTCCATGAAAGAAACTTACCTACTAATTTTCAAGCAGGTAGGTGAAGTAGTTTAAAAACGAAAATATTTATCTATTACACCACTTAATCCCCCGCAACGCCACTTAGAGATCTGTTTTCACAAAACCTTCTTATAGCTGATCTCTACTCTATGAAAGAAATATATTTATCAAATATAAAGTCTGTGCGTCTAATAGTTTAAAAATGGAAATAATTATCTTTATCGCCCCTTAAGTCCAGCAACGCCACTTAGGGGCAATTTTCACAAAACCCATTTTGTACCATATCTCTACCCTAAGAAAGGAATCTGCTTACTAAGTTTCAAGACTGTACGTCTAATAACTTAAAAATCGGAATTTATAACGCCCCTTAAACTCCCCGCCCCCGCAACACACCTTGGGAGTCAATTTTCACAAAACCCATTTTGTAGCGGATATTTACTCCATGAAAGAAACTCACGTACCAATTTTCAAGCAGGTAGGTGAAGTAGTTTAAAAATGGATATATTTACCTGTTACGCCCCTTAATCCCCCGCAACGCCACTTATAAGTCTGTTTTCACAAAACCCGTTTTGTAACTGATCATTATCCACCGAAAGGAATCTATTTGTCAAATTTAAAGACAGTGCGTCGAATATATCAAAAATTGAAATAATTATCTATAACGCCCCCTAAGCCCCTGCAACGCCACTTAGGGGTCGATTTTCCCCAAACTCATTTTGTAGCGGATCTCTACTGTATGAAAGGAATCTGCTTACGCAATTTCAAAATTGTAAATTGAGTAGTTTAAACATGGAAACAATTATTTATAACGCCCCTTTAACTCCCGTAACATCACTTGCGTTTCGAATTTCGGAAAATCCGTTCTCAGCTGATGTCTACTCTATGAAAGGAACATGTCTACCAAATGTCAAGTCTGTAGGTTTAATAGTTCCAGAGATATCGTGATTAGTCAGTTAGTCAGTGAGTGAGTCGCTTTTCTCCTTTATATATATAGATATATAGCTTGTTTCATACACTTTACATTTGATAAATTTCTTCGATTGGCAATACCATAAAATGTTTGCAATTGATCAATAGTTGCTTCTATTAATCTATTTTTGCCACATAATGTTTTGCCATCTGATAATTTTTGCCCCCTCATTTTTGCTTTGAAACATCGGAGGCGAGATCCCATCCGTTTCATAACATGCCCTAAATAAAGTTTAAAAAATGACGTCAAACTTCAAGCTGACCCAATAGAAAGTGCAATGTCTGTCCATTTAAATCGGTGACTCACGTTTAGAGGATTCTTTAAAAACAAAATTTTAGCACTTCTAATTAAGCTAGAGATAAAAAAAATGAGGTATTTTTGGAAAGGTAATGAGCTGAAGAATTTAAAAATGCAATAACCTGAAATTAACCTTTTAAAAAAATTTTACCTTTCCAACTCCCCATAAGCCGTATGATATTAAAGGACATTAGCTTTTAATTTCTAATTTGTAATCAGTGTCGTGCCATGTCTTACAAACTCGGATAATAAGAAAATACAGAAACACAAACACAAAGTTATTAAAAGTACAAATGTGCTGGCCTAAAATACAAATAATTATTTCTAGCCAGTTTCGAATGGACAATCAGTTAATTGTACTATTTTTAGTAGAACATATACATGAATTTTAATATCACGTAATACATATTTTTTATTTCTATACAGTTTTATTTTAAAGAAGCCTTACATAAAATATATGAAATATAACACATATATAAATGGGGATGCTTGTATATTTGTATATATAAAATATCTTCACTCCAACACCATTCAACCGATTACAATGAAAATTGACATGTGCGTGTATTTTTTGTGTAGAACGGTTTTGTGCAATCCTCTTTGTTGCAGCTCCCCACCATGTAACGCTACAGCAAAGCAACTTTTGCACCGTTCAATCAATCGCCAAGTTTACAACGTGGTCGCCAAAAATGATGCCAACTTGGCTCTATTGCTAACCTTTCGCTATGTTACCATTGAATCACCATCATAATGTAAGGAACGGCGTTGCTTGCTAATATTATAATTTTAATATAAAATAAATACAGCTGAAAGTAATAGCGTATTACACATCCAGATATCAATTGTTTTACTTTTATTTTAAGCATTTATTACACAAAATTTGTAATAATGTGTTACTTTTGTTGAGCAGAGATTAGGTTAAGAAGGTGTTTTCAAAAATTGAACCACAAGACAGTTACGTAAAGTTTTATATATATAATAACAATTATTATTATCAGTTATTACCTTTAAACTTAAAATTTAACAATTTTTTTTTTTTTTTTTTGTTCAGATGAGATATGAAAAATTACTTTTTTTTTTTTTGTTTAATTTGCAATTCACGTAAAATCAACTCATTAAAAACTTATTTATCCTTCAATCTGTATTGTTTAATTTTTCAATTAACCGGTGCAAAGAACAGGTATACCAACTAGTATATATGTACATAAATGTGCACATAATATAGTGAATCATTACATGAAATCACAGCTTTATCCCCCCCCCTTTGAAAAAAATTACAAGGCATTATGATTTTTTTCCTTTTTTTCATATGCAAAATATTTTTCTTAAAGAAATATTGGTCACTGTTTATAGAAAAAAGCATTTAGGATCAATAAATGTGCATGTGTCTTGTATGAAAGCATAAAAAATTTGGAAATATATAGTGCATAGGTTTCCAACATTTTTTGAACTGGCGCCCCCTTTTCTAATAAATATTTCGATATCACCCCCTTTTCTAGTGAATATTTCGACACCGCCCCTTTTTCTATAAATATTTCTATACCGCCCCCCCACCCCTACTCCACAGAAATAAGAGTGTACATAATACATGGTGAAAGAATGCTGAATACATGGTACATAAGTTTTAAAAAATATCCTATTACTCTAAAACAGTAAATTTTTTTAATTTCATTTTTTTTTCTAAAGTCCCAGTTTTTTTACTTGCGAATCTGAAATATCTATTGCCACAAATATATTTAAATGCGTAATATTACATATTTTAGTCATTAATAGTATACTGTTAGAATTGAAACGCTACTGAATTTCTTCTTCATTTAAAAGAGTGGAATAAAATATTTTTAGATTACCTGTTATAAAGACAGGGATTGTGGTTTTGATGATACTAAGTAATTCATAATAAGCTATTGCTTTCAAAATAAATATAAGTTGACAGTTTCAGCTTTTAAAGAATCCCGTTAATTCCTGGTTAACATATTTAATTATGTTTCTTGGATAATATACGTAATGAATTGCAGTGGACGAAACATGTTTCCTACTGCTCACAGACAAAGACAACGCATGCACTACATAAATTAAAATGCACTATATCATTCCATTTAATGTACGTCTGAATGTAATGTAATCTTTTAAGTTTTTCATCTACTTCCCATTCTACCGAAATATCTAAATTTTCGTACATGTGATGAGTGAGTGAGTGAATATTAACGTCGCACTGTTTAGCAACAAGAGAGCTTTTGGCGACGGTCCGTGTAATTTTGAACCAAAGTCAAGAAGTGCGGACAACACCTGAGCTGGCACTCCCCCCCCCTTTCCTAACTACCACACCAACGGGAGTACGTTTGAGCTCTCGACAGGTTTAACGTGCATCTCTTCCCTATGCAGCGGGTCTTCAGTGGTACTGGGATCGAACTCATGATACGCTAGCCATGATCCGATGCCTAGGCCACTTGGCTACCGCTGCCACTTCGTCCATGTGATATAGAAATGATTTAAAGGCATACAATCAACATATGGTAAACAGCATTCAAGTTTACTTTTGTTAGTATATAATCAGCGTGTTTTTTTTAGTCTTTTTTGGTTAATCTGCCCAAGCCCCTAAGTGCCATCTCAACGCCCCCCTGAAAGCTTCAAACACCCACAAGGGGGCGTAATCACTCACGCTGAGAACCTTGATATAGTGCAATACAATGTTTTTAATAGCGTTTAATATTCAAGGTGTTGTATGTGGTACTAATTGATATCAGTGTTACCCGACAGATGCAAATATTCACCGAATTAGGCGATAAAGTTGCAATATGAATACCTTAATTTTTATCGTTTGATACTGTGGGTTTTACGTATAGGATCGTTATTTTTTCTTTGTTTATTTTTATCATAGTAATCCTATTAAATTCAATATCTCAGAATATATTAAGAATAATAAAAAAAAAAACCATTTTTGTAGGCCTATATTGTTGCATTATTCAAGTCCTATTTTTGATATTTTTTCTGTTCGTTATTGAGTACCTCATAAACAATTGGTGACTACCAGAACCACTTTTAAGAAGAGTCTGAGGGTACCGCGTTTATTTATTAGTGATTAATAGATGTACCAAATTCATACATATTGACAATTTTTTATTCTAAGACAAGGGTCTCCAAACTTTTCAGCCTGAAGGTCATATTATCTTCCAAACAAGCAGCTGGCGGACATTTGTAAATTTAAAGATTATAAAAATAGACGTCTCTAAAAGATCTAAAAAATTTAAGTTTATATATTTTGCAGATAAATACATAGAAAAAGAAAAATTACATCTGATCGTCCAAGATGAATCACTTTTTTTATTTGCGCGTTTTATATTCGACATCAATATATACTCAGATTGCTGTATACATAACCATAAAAATAAATCTTAATTTATATAAAGATTTTTCATGTCAATTTTATCAATAAGGAAGCAATAATATCCTTTAAAACTTATCATTTTAAACGAATAGCATGTTTAAAAGTATGTCAACGTAAGATGAGAAAATATAAATGGAAGTTTAAAGTACCGTATTTGTATTTTTATAGTAGTTTGACTAGGGGAAAAGATAACGTGATTTGTATAGGATGATCTTCACTACTAGAGAAAGAAGTAAATTAGTAATAACATAAAATAAAAATTACGACTACTATTATGGCACGGACTACGTTCTGTTTCAAAACATATTTTTACCAGTGGCTTTGCTTGAATTTATGTCTTTAAATAACTGCGAAGCCATAACCATTATCATTACAAAGTAAATAAAATATGATGATAATTTTTCATTGTGCTTGACCAGAATCATTAACATTTTAAAAATTCTAAAATTGAGCTTTGTATAATAACTGAAAACATACTTTATTATAATAATTTACAACAAAAATTCGCAATAAGTTAAACTATCATTTTTAAAAAGTTGAAAATATCTAGATTTAATATATAATTCCTCTTTAAAAGGACTCAAAACAGAACATTATTCTAAGATGCTGCTGTATACTGTATTTAATGTTCTTCCGTCAGTTACAAATATGTGAAGATTTCGGGCATTTGACACCCCCGAACAAACTACATATATTTGGTCACGTGAAAAGCATTGCTTTTCCAAATGCTAGCTTGCTACACGCAATGTTTGCTCTTGCGTTTACAGCAACAGTAATACTGAGTTTGACTGGAAATTGAATTCGCTTGTGAATTGAAATGCCCGGTCAGTTGAAATAATTGGAAATCAAGGTATGATAACATTTTCCCTTTCCATGACATAAGTTAAATTATTGGAACCAAGTATATTATTCATCAATTTTGTGATTCGAAGCCTGGTTGCATTACATAGTCGAGGAGCATCGAGATTTTTCATAAGCATAACTCGTACATTTAGTGATTACGTAGGGGTACACCTGAAAGTCCAAGTGAATTTAGGAACTTCGTGGGATATAAAGTACTTTGATCTTCATTCATGATTGTATTCATTGATAAATCTTCCTTCATTCCCCCCCCCTCGCACGTCTTTATAAGTTCAATGTTGATTTCATTAACAATGTCACTGTTAGGCGCAAATATTGATCTTGCGCACACATTGATCACAATTTAAATTTTGTTGTAAGCCTAGGTTAATTTGAGCAATAAAATCTACAACTTTTTTTACTAAATTACAAAACTCTCTGGAAAGTAAAATATAACCTCCAGCATCTGCATCCTTGTATGCATCACCGATTTTCAATTGCGTGTCTGCATTTTGTTCCGAATCTACGTCATTATGAATATATATACCCTCATATTCATTAGCAAACTGTATTTTTCAACTTTAGTCATTCAACTACCGTTTATCCCATAATATCTGTACTGTGACGTCGTCACAATGGAGAAAGCGCCTCTATTCATAAACATTTCCACAGCTGGAGAAAACTTGTTTTTAGCTGCATTGTGATGTATCAGACAGCTGGACCGTCGGCGTCGGTGTGTCTGGGGGACACAATGGACTAGGCATCGCTGCATTATTTCTATTCATGGGCAGTGATTGTACGTCTTGAATGCTGGCGCCTCTGCAGGCGGCGGCGAGGTGTTTGAAGTGCCAGATGTCAGCCGGGCCCTTGTCGCCGGGAACCTTTGAGAGGGACCGGACTTTTGTCATCTCTGCACGAATGGATGACGTGCAAGACCGTTGGTGCCGGGTGCAAAACCCTGAGGTCGGCCAATGGGGATTGATGAGGGGCGTGGAGTGAACCCTCCCCTAGACTTTAAAAGAGTGGACTTGAGAAAAAAGACTGAGGAACGAACTGCTGGAGACTCTTGATGAACTGCTGAGAACGCCTGATGAACTTCTGACTGCTGGAGAGACTTCGACGATGGATTCCGAGAGAGAAGCCTGCTGACGGAGAGAGACTCCGGATAGACTCCTGAAAGACTCCTGATGAACTGCTGAGAGACTCGTGATAGACTCCCACGAGAGATTCTTGGAATTGAACCCTGCGGACGAAGGAAGAGACTCCGGCCAGACTCCTACGAGAGATACCCAAGAGAGAGGCCTGCTGACGAAGGAAGGAGCAAAGAGACTCCGAAAAGACGGCTGATAGAATACAACGAGAGATTCTCTAATAATTAGCTTAACGTACATGTTCAATGTGGTGCCACTACGTTACAGCTAATTAAATTGGTGGCAGCGAGCTGGGATCGGCATTTAGCTAATTAATTAAATGCCCGAATCCTTTTTTATTTAAATTAACTTTTGAAAAAAAAAAGAAATAACAAAGAGAGAAAATGCCAGCCGTGTGTGCGAGAAAAATAAAAGAACTTTAAACAACGCAAATTTCTCCTGAGTTCCTGTGGTGTCTCCATCCTTATCGTTAAAGTGTGTTCCTGTTGCTGGAAAATTCCCGGAGAGCCTGCTGTCCATTTTACTGTATGTGAATCGTCTTGGGTGAATCAACGAAGGAAACAAGCGGAGGAAAGCCGAAAACAGACCCTGATTTCCGTCGGCTGATTTTGAAGGAAGTCAAGAGGATTCAGTGTGTGATTCCCGACCAGGTGTGCCATAGATTTTGGCAGTGATTCGAAACAGAAAGGTGAGTCTTTTCTTTGAGATTATACTCGGGGCAGCAATTGATTATTATTATTGTTATGATTAATGTATGTAAAATTTTGGTAGTAAATAATTTACGTACTAAGTAAAGTTAGCAAACACTAGAAAGAGAGACTAGAAAGATTTTTAAAGTTTTGTATGATGTATAAATGTGCGATTTATTAGTATTGTTGTTTGTGAAATATAGTTAAGTATACAGTAGTTATACTTGTTTCGTTGGTACAGTTACTGTGCAGAGTACTGTATTGTTTTTAAGATTTGCGCACATTTGTGAAACATAGTTAAGTATATACTTGTTTCGGGGGTACAGTTACTGTGTAGAGTACTGTATTGCTTTTAAGATTTGTGCGTTTTTGTGAAATATAGTTAAGTATACAGTAGTTATACTTGTTTCGTTGGTACAGTTACTGTGCAGAGTACTGTATTGTTTTTAAGATTTGAGCACATTTGTGAAATATAGTTAAGTATACAGTAGTTATACTTGTTTCATTGGTACAGTTACTGTGGAGAGTACTGTTTTGTTTTAGGATTATTGTGAATTATAGTTAAGTCTAGGTCTAGTGTATTTCTAGTGTGCGTTGAGTTTTTGTATAATTTTTGTAACAATTAAGCTTAATTTGGTTGTGTGTGTATTAGGGCATCATGGCGTACTTATTAAGGCAAAGAAAAGACGTATTAGTAGAAATGGCGAAAGAAATGGGAGTCGAAGCCGATAATACTTTATCTAAGATAGAAATTAAGAATAGAATTTGTCAGAGTGAATACTATAATGAAGAATTAGCTAATTATTTGTTAGAGGGTATTTTGGATGAAAAACGTGAACAACTTGAACGTGAAAATAAGGAACGGGAACTTGAACGTGAAAATAAGGAACGGGAGTTTGAAGAGCGTAAACTAATGAGGGAACGAGAATTAGAGCGATTGAGAGCTATACGCCGAGATAGGTTACAAAATCAGGCATCTCATCTAAAAGTAGAAGATAAAGTCGCGAATTGCGCACAGGAGAGTTATTTGTCAGGAAATCGGTCCATGGAAGTTAGTGAACCGATTAAAAAGTGTAGGCAGGTAAGTAATCCGGATGTTAATAGAAGTGAAAAAACCGCCATGCCTTCTGAAGTTAGAATTGAGATTTGTGACCCCCCGGTGAAACGCACGTGTGTAAATCCCCCGTCAGAAGTGAGAGGGTAGAAAAAGAGAAGGATAAACTGTCTAGGCTTGAGAAAGGGAAAGAAGTCGATATTTTTGGAATTCGTGATTGTGAATGGAAGGTGGGGTCAAGGGTAGTTAAGGAGAGTGTTACAGCTGTGATGACGGTTGCACAGCCAGTAATAAATCAAGAGGACATAGGAGTAAGTTCTCGAGGATTGATAGTAGATACGGGTTTTACTATCCCTGCAACATTGAGTTGTAAAATTAAGAATGATGAAAAGGAGGCTAGTCAACTCTCAGTTGAAAGGGGAGCGGGCCTAACAGTAGGTCATAAAAGTTTTCAAAACCCTACAATGGCTAGTATAAAAGCGGAACAGAGGAAAGGGAAAGAAATTTACGCGGGCGTCATTGTTAGGAAAGATGTCGGAGATAAATCAACAATGCGTTTGATTCCCTCCAATTCAAAGGGTATTGATAAGAATTGGTTAGGGGCTGGTAAAATGACAAGTTCAGAATTTAATTACGATTTACCCAGAAAAAGGGATCGTAGTGCAATGTATCGTGTAAATTTGGTAAAACTGTATCGTAGGAGGCCGGAATTTGTAAATTTTGTTACAGAAAATAGCTCGGAGAGAATAGAGAAAGAAACCGAATTCCCCTATCCGGTAAAGCTATTTATGGATTTTGACTTTCAGGGTGTTTTAAGGGAAAGTCAACTGCACTTTAAATTACCGCCTGATAGAATTAACTATTTACGAATGGTCGTTGATAGAAATAAAGAAAGGTTTCCTCCAGATCCCGAGAAGAATTCTTTAATGCAGAGGGATAATCAGTTAATTAGAAGAAAACCTTTTAAAATTAAAAATTTTTGGATATACCTGAGATTGATTAATACTCTGGGAGAGGAGTTTGTGTATCCTAGGGATGTGAGTGTAAGCGAGATGGGGCAGTTCAATCGTACACTGTCGGCTGTTAAGTTAAGAAAAGTGAACCGATACCCTTACCCGTATATTAAGTATACGCGTTTGAACCAGGTGACGCGAGCCGAGTTTCATCTTTGGGTAAAAATGGAAGGTCTTGTAAAAATGAATAGCGCGGCCTCGTGGGTCACGGTACTGGATTTGTGGAAGTGGTACTTTCGTCGTTCACTCATGCTGACATATCAGAAGTATGCCACATACGTAATGCCATTTGGCATTTACATTAGGAAAAGGAGGTTTAAGATCGTATGCGCATCCGATTATGGATGTAAATTAACTACTCAGGTTTTGGAACGGTTACCGCAGTTTGCTTTACGTCGATTGGTTAATATAGACATCTTGGCGCAAATTTGGAAAAATCGTGTAAAGCAAATAGACTTGGTATTAGAAGGGTTGAGGAGTGTGAGATCTGAATTCATACCGACCAAAGGTAAATTAGAGCAGTGGGAAGATTTCCTACGTGTACTTAATAGAGATGTAGTGAGTTCATTTCGTGAGCTGAGGAAGTACGAGGTTAATTGTATTTTTAATGATAGGGCCATAATTACCACTTTACCCAACGTTGTAGTAGGAAAGATAATGAATTGGGGAATGACTCGTTATAAATATTATGAGAAAGTGTGCAAAGTGTCAAGATGGAAATTTATCTTTAAACTAATGTTGTTTAGCCCAAATAATTCCAAATGTTTGTATTTACAGTTTTTTTTTATGTAATTTTAAAAAAAAATCATTTACTTTAATTAAAGAAAGTTACATGGAAATGTCATTGGATTAAACAGACTGGAATAAGCAGTCATTTAAAAATTTCCTATTAATTAATTTTAACTTTTTCTTGTATTTTTGTGTCTATATTACTATATTACTGTATTGTGTGTATATGGTGGAAACAAAAATTTATGTGTTACTGAAAATCTTTTGTGTCTCTCAGCCAAGTGTAAGCACATAGATGTCTAGTACAATAGTTACGTGTGATTTAACGTATAGTAATATTAGTAAAATGTTAGCATTTAACTTATTCACTTAAAACTCAAATTTTTTAAGATAAGATGTAACAAAGAAAAGAATCCAAGATTTGAAATTTAGGTTTTTATTGTAAAGTGTGTAAAATGTTATGGAATTTTGGATTTACTTATTATTATATTTTTGAGTGTTTTTTTTATTATTGGATTGCTGTCCTAGTTGATCTCATTGTTAAGACATTCTTTTTTTGAGTCAGTCATAAGAACAGATCCAACATTGGACCAGAGCAGTCCAGTGAAATGGACGTTTTCAGGGGGAAGGAGTTGTGACGTCGTCACAATGGAGAAAGCGCCTCTATTCATAAACATTTCCACAGCTGGAGAAAACTTGTTTTTAGCTGCATTGTGTTGTATCAGACAGCTGGACCGTCGGCGTCGGTGTGTCTGGGGGACACAATGGACTAGGCATCGCTGCATTATTTCTATTCATGGGCAGTGATTGTACGTCTTGAATGCTGGCGCCTCTGCAGGTGGCGGCGAGGTGTTTGAAGTGCCAGATGTCAGCCGGGCCCTTGTCGCCGGGAACCTTTGAGAGGGACCGGACTTTTGTCATCTCTGCACGAATGGATGACGTGCAAGACCGTTGGTGCCGGGTGCAAAACCCTGAGGTCGGCCAATGGGGATTGATGAGGGGCGTGGAGTGAACCCTCCCCTAGACTTTAAAAGAGTGGACTTGAGAAAAAAGACTGAGGAACGAACTGCTGGAGACTCTTGATGAACTGCTGAGAACGCCTGATGAACTTCTGACTGCTGGAGAGACTTCGACGATGGATTCCGAGAGAGAAGCCTGCTGACGGAGAGAGACTCCGGATAGACTCCTGATGAACTGCTGAGAGACTCGTGATAGACTCCCACGAGAGATTCTTGGAATTGAACCCTGCGGACGAAGGAAGAGACTCCGGCCAGACTCCTACGAGAGATACCCAAGAGAGAGGCCTGCTGACGAAGGAAGGAGCAAAGAAACTCCGAAAAGACGGCTGATAGAATACAACGAGAGATTCTCTAATAATTAGCTTAACGTACATGTTCAATGTGGTGCCACTACGTTACAGTACTATCTCGTAAATCCTGAAGAGTCAGATTTAACGCTTCTATAGATTTCTCGTGAGACATCGTACTTCCATCCCTTCTAAAAGTTGACATTGTCGAAGCATCCTGCCTCGAGAGGTATTTTTACTAACTTTACCAATAGGTGAATCTACATGAGCATTATTCAACGGTAATTTTAAAACAGAAATTGCAGTACGAAACTAGGAGTAGTGTCACGGCTTTTCCGGAAGAAGTCACAGCAACTGCTTTTTTCTGGTTTCTTTAACGGACCTTCACAATAAGTTTAGAAAAAAAGTTTTTTTCGGTTCCTCCAGGGGCACCAAGAAAAAGAGTTCACCTTTACCGGATTCGATTTTATGTAACACTTGATGGAAAACGTGACTTTATTCTGGAGTTAATTGTGGGATTAATTCTGTTACTTGATGTTGCAACTATAAAATTGGAGACTAATCATAGAGCAATTTCACTCATTATTGAAGACATTTCCATCGATTTGTCGCTAACTAATCATTGCAAAATAAGGTAGAGTTTCCTTCAAACTATTGTGTGAAAACCTTGTTTTCAATTATTATTAGCGTTTCATTGTAGATGTGATCATTGAAATGCATATTTCCTTCTACTGGCTGCAGCCGTCGCAAACTATCTTCCACCATGTACTATTTGTACATATTTCAAAAATTTTGAGGGTTAGAAAGACCAGAAGGTGATAAAAGTATTGCGTAAAGTTCCGTAATTTCATTCGGCGATTGACATTTTATGGCTTCATTCATAGTAATATCTAGTATATCTTCATAGTAATACCTCCATAGAAAATATCTAGGTTCAGTGTAAATGAAAAGTTTTGTGCAAAAAATATGGCCTTTTTTTTAATTAATTAAATATAATTCAAATTATTGCATATTCGATAAATCACAATTTTTTATTAAACTGTTATTTAATATTACCATAGAGCTTTTAATATCACTCAATTTGCTAAAACGTTATGTTGTTTCTCTCTTTAAAAAATGGGAGAAAATTTGCATTAAAAAATTTCTGGGATTGTTGGAATAGATAATTTTTTAGCTAACTTGGCAATATTTCTCAAATTTTGAGTTTGGCATTTAATAAACGTAGCATAGTAAACGTTTGAATTTTAATAAAAAATAATTTATGAAATTGCATTTAGTAGAGATGTTAAATTACACTATATGATTCAGTTATTTGTAACAAATGTGTGAAACTTTTTATTAATACTTTAGTATTGACAAAATGCATAACCTTGCGCCAACTTGCCGGGGATTAAGCAACGTCCCATGGTTTTACCCACGAAGTTCTCGTAGAAATACAGTGATAATTTATGCCCCATGTTTCCCGCTGATATTGTACCTTTCCATTAGTGTAATAATTTTTAAAATCGGCCCAGTCATTTCAGATATTAACCGTATAAAACAGACAAAACTTTTAATTTTTTTTGTTATAAATACTGTATATATAATTTTAAATGCATTTTAGTAAAAAACTGTTAATTAGAAATTACAAACAGACACTTCAATTTTAATTACTTGACAAAATTTCCAAATTGACAAAATGCATAATCTTACGCCATATTGGTGGGGATTAAGCAATGCCCCTCGGTTTGACCCGTTTAGTTCCCGTTCTCGTAAGAATAAATGGACAAAATATACTCTCTGTTACTCGCCGATAATGTAGCTTTACATTTGTGAAAACTTTTTTAAATCGGTTCAGCCGTTTCAGGAATTAGTCAAAACAAACAGACAGAAATTTTAAAAATTTATTTTTTGATATAAGTAGCGTATATACTTTTAATTGCATTTAGCAAAAGGCTGTTCATTTGAAATTGCAAAGAGACATTGAAATTTTATTTATTTGTATAGATCAATCGTCAACCGTAGCAATTACAAGACATAAACTGTTAAATATATAATGCATTTATTGCAAATTTTAATTATTTCATATAACAGTATTATAAAAACTTATATGAGTTTTATGGTAAAATTTTTGATAATTTTTCTTTTCTTTTTTTGTGTGCAAAAATTTGTAGATATCTGATTTATATTTATCTACTTTTAGACCTTTTATTTAAAGTAATTGATTCAAGTTTTTCCAAACCTTAGAGCAGACGTGTCATTTGATATAACGGACGACAAGATATATTGTATATCAAATTAAGGTCTGTAGACTCTAAAACATGTCAAATACAGTTTTTAGAATGATTATATTATGCATTATAAATATATCAGATTCATTGTCAACTCAGTGAATTGTATAGTATGCATACGATGTTGTTTTCTATTTGTCGTGGCTGAATGCCACCCCTTACAATACCATCTCCCTGTCTGTCTGCAAATACTATTGGATGTGTAGTCGGACTTATATGATCAAAAGACACAATTGCAAATCAGATAGATATATTGATTCTAATTAACACAAATGTGTAGAAACACACAATTCAAATAATTTAAGAGAAACAAATTATAGTGGACTTGAATCCAATATAGAGCATGTGTGGGAAATGTTTGCCGACGAATTGCAGCCCGTCAACCCCCTTCCACCTGTCTATCGGAACTTCGGAGGGCATTGCTTGATGAGTGGTGTAATATTCCCCAAGATCAGATTGATAATTTGATACTCAGCATGCGTAGGCGTTGTAAGGCCTGTATTGATCGTCCGGCAGACATACTCCGTATTAACCATCATACTAACCATGTTATACTCTTTTTTTAAATAGGTTCTTTTTTGAAATTTTCTCCAGGGAGTAAAAATCGCAATTTTTATTATTTATGTCCAACATATAGCACCAATTTTCTCTTTACCTTTTGTTTAATAAATAGACTTTACAAATAAGTCAAATTTGTTTTGCTTCTGTCTCTTTCTTTGCCTGAACTTCATTATCCTTAATCTATGGACATGAGTGTATGATAAACATGGTGTTGATTTATAAAAAGTCCACCTCAAATGCATTACAAAATGAAAAAAAAAGAACTTTAAAAACTTGATATTTAAAAATAAAAACAGTTTTGGTGGGACGCAAAATATACACTGTTGGACCACATGCGGCCTGTGGCTCACATATTTCAGATGTCTGCAATACAGTGACAAAATGTAAGTTGATGCTATATAATTTTTACGTAAATGAAGAAAAATATCTTGATTATCAGAGAGGTAGGAAAATTTGTAAAGCATGATTATTTTTTAAAGAAAGAATATTTACTTTTCTATTTATAAAAGAAATAAAAGAAAAAAAATTTGAAACTCCTTCAAATATTGAACAAAATCTCGTTAGATAGCAAAAATTCATATTATTTCCAATATTAGTATTTGTATTAGTATATGTCAGTATAAGGGAAATTTAAAGTAAGAACACAAAGAATGAATTAAGGACTTTTGTTCTCTTTACTCTATGTGGTACAAACATTATGCTTTTCATTCTTACATTCAAAATTAAAATGTGACTTTGCAACCAAAGACGGATTTAGAGCCTTTTCTCTGAATGTTTTGCCATGTAAATATTGAATTGATCGAATTTATGAAATAGAACAATAATATTAGGTGAATTAAGAAAGTATAAAAAGTTCCAAATATTGTGTATTGATTGCATTGGCAAACGGATAATATTAGGGGCCTGTCTTGCAAAGCCAGATTTTGTGCCCCAAGCAGTACTTGAAGTTAGTGAGTTTTTGGTCCCTTTAGAATCCTGGGCACCCCGCGACGCTGGGATGTATGTTACGCCACTGATTGACTGTTCTTTTTGTAGAATAGAAATTCCAACAGGATTGATATCCAAGCAAAAAAATTGCATTTATTTGTGGAATACTAAACGCATATTAGAAAGTGTCTAGATACATTTTTGTGGACCAATAAATTCCACAAGTTAAAAATTAAATTGTGAAAAAATTTTATTTGAAAACTAAAAGTGAGAACAGTTTTTTTGTAACCTGAAAATGGGAATTAAAAGAACGTTGACTGGACAAAGTGAAAGGAAAGCAGACCGTGAGGAACATCAACAGAGACGATCAGAACAGTCACGTTCTCCAATAAATCCACGTGATATTGTTGTAAATAGAACGAGAATGCAAACTTATTTCTTTTCAGCTCAATAGTAGTACATTTAGAGGAGTGGTACAGTACACACACACACTACTTTCTGTTAGTAAAAAGTTCGTTAGTTGCATTATTGTAAAATACAACATGTGAAAAAAGCGCTAAAATTACTTGGCCATGAAAATGATTGATATTTTGTTTCATGATGATTTCGAATCATTTATTCAAAAATATTAGACAAAATTCATAAAAATAAAACTTAATCGGAAGACACTCTAATTATTTGGTGCTGTTGAGCAAATAACAAAACCAAGAAGAAAAGCGGAACACATTTCTTGTGGACTAGCTGTCGTGCAATAGATAAAAAAGAGCTAATATTAAACTCCTTATACTTTCAGATACTCAGGGAAAAAATTCAAACTCATGATCGTAACAGTATTTATTGATCAGATTAGATGGATAATTAAAATTGAAAGATAGACTACGGAGGGAAAAAATGTGTAATCCTGTATCTAAAATAACTAATGCTAATTGTTTAAATTAATAAAAGAAAAGAAAAGAAGTTCGAATAATATTTATGTTGGATAGTTGAGAAAAAATATATTCCTGATACATACATCCTTTCTGCTTAATTGTAGCAATCAAAGAAAATACATAGAGGTAGAGCAGAATTCCTTAATTGCGCTATTTCTTACAATCTGGATGCGTAAAGTTTCAAAGGAAACTAAATTAGACAATTCAAGTTTGTTTCTTTCTTTACTAGAGTCCTAATTACACAGGATTAAGTACGCGTGTTAACTATTAATTACAAACATTTAAAAAATTTTATTATATAGGTAATGGATAACTACTAACAGAAAAGTATTTTCTTCCGTAACTGTATCAATAAAGAGTTCCTAAAAACAATATTAAATTATTTCAGAAGATTAAATTTCCTATTTTTATGAACCAAATAAAGACTTTATTTACGTGAAATGTTTTACAAATACACGATTATATATATTGGTTTCAGCACAGTAAATTTGTTATTTATTTGTTCAGGTTTAAATAAGCAAAAGTAGTAATAGTTAAAAAGTAGATTTTTATGAATATCATAAATTTTAATCAATCATAATAATATCTTAATACATAATATCTTAAAATTTTATAAATATCAAAATTTTTGTTACGCTATTTTTGTAAAAGAGTAAATGTACAACTTTATTATTTTATTTTTGTTTTTCGTTTTATATTAAGCATTAAAATTTGTCATAATACTAAACGTTTATGTATCGTATTTTAAATTTATAGACATCCTAAAATTTAACCTTTTAGGTTTCTTGTTGTATAAAGACTTAGATCTCTTTAGCATCTGCACACTTGGAGGATATTGATCATCTCTAATACTTGTACAATGAAAGGAATCCTTTTTCTCGTTCTGTTAGTAGCTCTGTTAGCCATGGGTAAGTTATCTATTAACTCACTTCTTGTTAACTTTGTTTTCTCTACACTGAAAGAACATACAGCTTTGAAATATATATTTAAAGTTAACTTATATCTTTAAAATATTTCTGGTGTATAATTACAAAACTATGCCTATGTGTTCCTTTCTTTCAAGAGTACAGATATAATAAAAAAATTAAAGATCTATAATTAAATATTTTTTATAAAAAAACTGGAGCTTAATACTTAATTCAAAGGTGGAGTAATGTAGTTGTCTGGTAGGAATTTTTCCTTTTTCCTTTAATAATTGATAAATAAATTTTACTTGTTTAAAAATATAAATGTTTTCTCAAAGATATTTTATTATTTTCTAATGTGTCTCAAGCAGCTTTTAAAATATTTACTCATCAAAATCATATATTTTTATTACAAAAATTATAGAACAAGAAGTGATACATTAACGTACAATATTCGTATATTTTTGATAATTTTGTTTTAATGTTTTAAGGTACTATATAAATCATGATTAATTACAAAACCTTTAAATTATTACATGGTCTTTTTTTCGCATCTTAAATCTGTACAGATTTAATGAAATGTTTCTTTACTTATATACGCCTCAAGAAATGAACAAATCTTATTTTAAGGCTACACAATACTCTACAAATTTCAAAAATATCGACTTTTTTTTCATTTTTGTGGCCCATATTATGAGGTTGCTTGTTACTAAATTTCAGATATGATTACAAATTAACTTTTGAGATATTTGAAGTTTTCCGAGCTTAGGTTTTTGTTTCGAACTCTTTTTAAAGCATTTTTCCACCTTTAAATTAAATAAATAAAAATATTTTATGCAGAATAAAGTATTTTAGTAAGAAACGATTATTAATTTCAATTTTCATTGCTGAAATCGGTTCTGCTTGATTGTGTTTTGGTTCTTTTGAGTTCTCATAGTTATTATATTAAGACTGATTTCAAGGCCAATGTTGGTTTTAAAAAAAGTTTATATAACATAGATGTTTTATCATTGATTTTCTCCTGTCGAGAAAATGACATCGCAAAAAATTTTTAGGTTGCTTTGAAAAACAATATTTCGAAGCGATGGAATTTTACTAAAAATGATGTATCTAAAATCCCCCACAGTTGTGATACTGCAATTAGACTTCCGAAAACAAGTAATCTGAATTCAAGTATTGCAGATAAAACTGAATTTTTCTATGATGTACCAAACTGCATGATAGTAAACATATTGTACTGCTATATTTTAGTATTTAAAAGACGAGCAACAAAAATTTAAACTTACTAAACTGCCAAAATTTAAAACTGAAGAAATTAAATTTTATGTTCAAACCTTGTGATTTTTGCTGAAGTTAATATCCTTATTACTTTGTACATAAATGTTTTGTGCTTAAAACTATTTGTGAGGATATTCTGTTAAGCCTAGGCTGAATAACCTGTTGTTGTTACAAAGACTATCAATATAATGCTAAAATATATTTTGATTTAAAAAAAATATTTTCAGTCATATTTAATTAAGGTAATGTTTTAATGTATAACATACATTGTAAAATAACACATGAAAAAATTAGAGCTTTACAGGAGTTCTTAGATTTTCCTTTATGACTTTACAAACTTAAATGTTTTTTTCTTCAGATTTTTAATTTTGATGGAAAAGTATTTCCTTATCAATAAGGGTTTTTTTTTCTGTTGAAGACAGAGTTTTGAAATTTTGTATGTAAACTCCCAAACCTTTTGGCTATAAAAAGTAGTATGGATTTATATAGTCTGAGATCTCTAGTTTTTATTTTTTTTTTTTTAAATGCTTAAGTTAGTATTTCAAAAATTTTCGTATCTTTTTCTACGTTTAGCTAGAAAAATACTTATTAAAAATCTACAAGGAAGAAAATTTTCAAATCCATACTACCCTTTGTTTGCAATAACCTGAAAAACATAAATCACTTAAAAAGATTAAACAATTTTAAAAATTGGGCATTTTACAAAAATTTAAAAAACCTCAAAAATTCTTAATTTTTTAAAAATTGTAAAATAATGGCTCGTCAAACTGAATTTTTAGTTTCAGAAATAACTCAATAGTATAATCTAAAATTAAAACATAAATTATTTCTACTGTTATTGAAGCCACGATTAATTAAAAAAACATCCTCACGAAGGGATCGCTTAATTTAAAAACTCCGACCAATAAATAAAGTTTATTAAACCCTCATTATAATTTTTTTCATTTTCACACGATTGGAAAAATCAGATTAATGTTGCAGTGCGTAAAAATATGCAGCAATTATACAGTTGAAAAAGAGATAGATTATTGTGAATGACGTATGTTAATCAAAGTGCTAGACTTTATTCATGGAGTATTTATTAACCGTTATCCTGTTGTAGTCAACGTAAGACAATATATTTGCGTATATGCAGTGGTGGCCAAAATAGTGGATTCATTTGGATTTTATTTAAATTTCTATCCTTCTCACAAATGCTACGCTTCACAAAATGAAAAACAGTGTAAATCGTTTTAACGAGAATTCAGAACGAAAAGCAATATTGAGATATTTGCAATGAAAAAGTTATGCTGCAATAATTGCCGGTATACATTAAATTCTGATTACTGCTGTGAGTTATCAGTTCTTAGTAAGGTAGTCTTTATTTTTTATTAGAGCTTCACATCAATGTTTCATTGAGCTGATGATAGTTTTAAGCTCTTTCTTTGCTGTTACATGGTGCCAGGAAACAATTATAAAAGTAATTAGTTCTCTTTTATGAGATAAGCTCTTCATTCGGACTAGAATTTTCAAACGATGCTACAAGTTTTCAATAGGATTGAGGGCAGGACTGTTTTCTGGCCAGGACAACAACTTAATGCACTTTGTACAAAACCACTTTTTTCATAATTTTACTATGTGGCAATTCAGAATCTTACTGAGAAATAAATGAAGCTTTGTTGGGAGAAAGATCCCTGACTGAAGGTAGAAGTTTGGGTTCTAGAATAGTTTTATTGCATTTTGTGGTATCCAGTGTTCCATCGATGACCTGAAGGTGACTAATATTACCTGCTTACATGCATAGACAAATTTTAAAAAAAAGTTGATTCTTCACAGTGGCCTGGATGCAGTCTGGATGTAGCATTTCTACTATTCTGTCTTACATATTTCCGCCAATCATTAACGAATAATGATATCTTAGTGTATTCCATCCATATTTGTGACCACTGATCATTTTTTTAATTAATGTATTCCTTTACCCGTTGTAGCCCTTTTTGAGATTTTGTAAATTGAGATAATTTTTCGTAGAATACTACATTTTTGTTTAATATCTGTCAATAATCTTCTGATTGTTTTTCAAATATCATAAAAACCAGCATCATTCAGATCACTTCTGATGGCCGTTAATGGCGTTCTTCTACCTTGAAGACTTATTCTTTTTATTCTTCTGTCAGCAACAAAAATGGTGCCCCATTTTCGATATTTTTCGGCTTTGCTTTTTATTGAATGTATCTCCTGATATCGAAAGCAAAACTTTCAGACTCCATTCAACCACCCCCCGATCTTGTCATTTTAATGAAGGAAAAGCTACTTCTAACCCAATATAATCTTACATTATTTTCTAAATATACCCAATATATTATTTTATTTAATTGCTTATCAACATACAAAGTCTAATTATAATTTAAATATCATAGTAATTGAGTTAGTTTTATTCCTTTTTGCCATGCTTTCTTTAAATAAGCTAAAGAAAATATTTATTTCTATGTTTGATTGCCAGTGACTTTTACTAAATAGACTTTTTTGAATTACTAAAAAAATTATTCAACTATCTCATGAGTTTTGTTACAAATTTTTCAAATATCATGTAAATATCTGTCTCCTTCACCTTTAATTTGTGCTCAATAATTCGAAAACTACAATCTGTCTTTTCATTTTTAGTAGAGCTCCCGACAAAAGAATCATTGATTTAGATCTGCAATTTTAAACTTAATTGGCTTAAAACTTGAATTAATTTCTCGTCAATTGTAATATTAGAATATTTTCCATTCCATTAATAAATTTTTTTTCTTTCAGTTATGGCGCATACGCATCGTAAGTATTCAATGTATTTGTTTAAATAATTATGTTACGATAATTTCTGTATACTTTTTAAATAAATAACTTATTTTAAGCAATTTATTACAAAGTTCAGTGGAAATGTTTTTGCTTCTAAGGAGTATATGCACATATTTAACTAAAATAAACTAAAGACAAATTTTATGAAATTTTATTAGAAATTAAAAATTTTTTTAAAAAAACAAAATATCTTAGTTCGTCATTTAAATTAAAAATCATTACATATTATTCATTATAGATAATAAAAAATAATAAAGAAAAAGTTCACGACTTAGCATACATGCTGTTCATAGTAAAAGTAATGAATCTTCATATTTTCGTTAAATTTCGATTAAAAGATTCAATAAAATTTTTATAGTTTCCTCTTTATATGAAACACGAAATAGGGTTAAAATAACGTATTTACTCAAATCTAAATCGCCATCTATTTTAAGCCGCATCGCAAATTCTCAAAATGTTTTAATCAGTTCTAAGCCACTTTCCTGGTCCTTATGTATTTTTGAGAGAAAATAAAAACAGTGTAGAAAAGATCTGTCAATATGTGATACTTAAGAAATATTTTGAAAAAATAAAAAATAATTAGAATTTAAAAATTTATTGTTTGTCAAATTATTAAACACTTCCAAATACATACATTAATAGATAATTTCTCTAATCATCAGTATTATGTTTCTGAAATAAATCGTCAAGAGTGCCAGCATCATCATTTTACTTCACGGTGTCGTCTTCCATGCCATACAATATATTTGTTATGCAATATTTTTTTAAGAACGTATTATAGACGAATTTAAAATAATTATTGAAGACCGTTGAACATTTACAAGCACACATCATATAATTTGATGTTCTCCATTAACGTATTTTTCCTCCGTGTCAAATTTTCAATGACCGCTGCTCTGTTTCAGTTTTTTATCTGCATATAAAATTGCCTCCTTTTCCATAATTGCGTCATACGAGGTGTGCCACACAAAAAAACGAGACTGGTCCATTAAATTGTACGGGCACAGAATCAGTTTCACCCCCTCCCCGGAGATATTGCCACCTTTAAAGTAGCTCCCTTTAACATTCTCACACTTCTGCCTTCTGTGCTGTTATTCTGGTAACAATTCTTCAACGTGGTTTTCGGAAGGCCCTACAGGAGATTCTCCGTTTTTCCCTGGACCTCATCATTTGAAGTAAAATGGGTTTCCTTTAAGGAATATTTAATTGTAGGAAATAAAATAAAAGTCGCATGAGATTAAATCAGGAGAATAAGAAGGATGCTTCGCCACAGTAATGTTCTTTCTGGTAAGAAACTGTTTAACAAATAGGGTCATGTGAGCGGGTGTATTGTTTTGAAGTTACGGCCATCCACCACTCCCCTATTCTGGCCTTTTATTTCTATTTTTTTTTAGAAGCCTTTTTAGTACTTTAATGTAGTATTGCTGATTAGCAGTTGGACCACTAATGTGAATGAGAACCCTCTCATATCACGAACTTTGGCAATATTTTAGGTCAGTAACCGCTTACCTTGAGTGCCAATCACGTTCATCATCTGTCACTCTCTCCCTTCCCCTGTAAACTACTAATGTCATTCAAACGCATGTTCAAGTAACAAAGTTCCTTCTCCATTTCAAATATTAGCTCGGTTAACATTTGAAGTTATTTAAGTTTCACAAGAAACTTGATGTTGATTCGACATTTTTCCTGCAGAATTCGGTTGCACGTGTTCAATCAATGCCGCTTTACCTCCAACTGGCATGATCAATTAAGGCGAAACTGGCCACATAGATAGAGGAGGAGCGTGGGATGGCGTCATCAAAACATTTGTTGCCAACTATACTCTTTTTTTCAAGCTACACATTTAGTCTCGTTTTTTTTGCGTGTGTATCACACTTTGTACGAACTCATCTTGATGCTATTAGAGATATATTTGATGTTTAGGTGTTTAAAAGAAAAAGCGACAACAAAGCACTTCCGAAATACGAACAGACAATGATGTTAATGGTTAGACTGAATGCTGGAGATAATCAGCGGAAAGGGATAACTCATGTTAGAACTTCAGTTCATCGACCCCTTGGTGATGATTATTCACGCCAGAAAATTGTTGTATCCCTCCCCCCTTGTTTTTTGTAAAAAAAAGTGTTTTGTTTGAAGTGAAAAGTGTTTTGAAGCAAATGGCTGGCGCTATAACCAGCTGTAAACTAATTTAACAAGAGGAAATTTATAAATTATAATCTGACCCGGCCACGCGTTGCTGTGGTCTTGTTTTAATACGTTAATTCACACAACATTATTCTAAGCTATTCAATGCAGACAAATTAATCTTCATTCACCATTTCGGAGGGTTGAAATAAAGTATAAAACAACATAATTATTTTAATTTTGCATTTTATTCATTGTATAATGTATGAATTAGTGACGAAGTTGTTAAGCAAGAACATATGAATTTTTAATTTTATAAATGTGGTGAATAACATTGATTTCTTGCAATTTTTAAAATTTCAAAGTATAACAATAAAATTTTTTATATAACTAATCGCTTATCGGTGTACAATATATTTCTGTAAGCCCCTTCCTTACCTTTTTCTCAATCAAATAGATTCAACGGTTTCCACTAGCGTGTCATGAGTTCGATCCTAGTACCACTAAAGATCCGTCGTGTAGGGGAGCGATGCACGTTAAATCTGTCGAGAGCTCAAACGTCCTCCCGTTGGTGTGGTGTGGTAGTTAGGAGAGGGGGGTGCCAGCTCAGGTGTCGTCCGCGTCACTTGACCATGGTTCAAAATTACGCGGACCGTCGCCAAAAAAGCCCTCGTGTTGCTAATCAGTGCGACGTTAATATTCAATCACTCAATCAACGGTTTCCACACACGTGAGCATGTAACATCAAGTTGCCCATTCGAGAAACATGAATTTTCTAAGTCTAGGCATCATATGAATATTGTTTGGAATTTAGATTCATTTATGTTCCTCGCGAAAAAAAAGGAATCGGGAATTGAAGCATTTTGAATGCTATTGGAGATTCTGACGGTATATATCAGTTGAATAAGTATCAACAGATTAAGTAGCAACAGAACCGAGTTTTTGATTAAACTTTATTTCTAAAATGTTTGCTTCTAGATTTTCCCGGTAATTCTTTTGATTATCAAACGTGCACCGTTGCATAATCTAGGTGGATTTAAGTTTCGCAGCAGAAAAACCAGGGAGCCAATCTTTAACCGAAGATTGTGTGGTGACATTCCTGATACATATACATAATTCAAAAACTTGAAAATTTTAGGTTGAAAAATTTACGGTTTTATTTTTGTCAACAATAGTGTCGACTGATTTGAAAAGCATTAGATCACCTGGCAACAACTCTGTATCTAGAAGTTTTTTTCATTACAAAATCAAATTTTTTTCTCATTAAGTAACAGGATTACAGAAACAATAATTTTCTAGATAATTATACAGAATATCTGGAAAAAAACTCTCAATCACTTCCTTTTTGTCTGAAGAACAGTACAAAAAATGACTGGCTATTCCATGCATTATGTACTTGCTTCTTTATGGTCAGTCTAAGTGCTTCCATGCCAAAAAAACAATTGTTTTAAACGTGCGTTAATCTCGTGAGTAAATGTCGAGCGATGAATGACTGTTAATATCTGTGGGAAATCACTAGATAGTAGTACAACAACAACACCGAATATTTTCTCGTTGCCATTTAAATCTTGAAAAGTTCTATGTAATGCTTTGAGTGAATGTTTATGGGTCATGGTCCACTTATCCCTGATCATAATTGAATTCATTTGCAATACTGCAGCCAATCCGCTCTTTTTTTTTCAGTGGAGCTAATTGCATCTTGTATCTTAAAGATGTCAAATGGCAGCTTGAAATTGTGCAATTGTGCTAAATGTGCAGTGTTTCTACTATCTAACTAAGTGACAACAATGCCCAAAGATGCAATTGCCAATATAATTTCCTATAGCAATCGTATTTTCGCACGAATGCACCTGTGAAGGCTTAGTTGCTATAGGGAATGAAAACCTGGAGGCGGGACTCGAACACAAAGCCTTTCGACCTCATTCCAGCAATATCCAGAAAAGTCACGGACATTTTTGAAATCCGAATCCAGATTCTCGTTCTCCAACCCGAGAAGCACTGCGTCCCCACTTTCAACGCTGCTAATCCTGTAAATTCAGTTCCTGAAGGGAAACATTATGGTCATACGGCATTATCCGGCAAAATTAGGGGAATTTCTAAAATTCGATTTCAGATTTTTGCTCCCCTTCCAGAAGAAAACCAGGAAAGCATTTCTGACACTTCATGAATTTTAAAGCAAGCCTTTACCACGGTCCGCGTAAAATACTTCCGTCTGGCATTATTTGGCGTCATTATTGGATTATCTAGCATTCGATTGAGAATATTCTAGTCGGCAGTCCTGAAATAAGTCCAAGACCCACTATTTGTGTCTTTACGTCAGCAAATTAGGCTGGTGCTGCTGTCGTCGAATATTTCGGAGCTCCGGCATTCGAGGTCATCCTGAATTATCCGGCAGAGTTACAGTAATTTCTCAGATTGAATATCAGATTCAGATTATCCGTTTTTAAATACGCCAGGGACCAAATATTCGTGCTTAAAGGCTTTTCAGGCAAGAACCTGCCACGACCTGTCTAAAATACGGTCGCCCGGTATTATACGGCAAAGTTATCTGAACTCCTAAGATTCGATTTCAGTTTCTCGTTCCCCACCCCGAAACGCACGCGAAACAGACTTTTGATGCTCCAGCGCGTGCAATTTCAGTTGCTGGAGAAAATGAAATTCCGGACGTGTTACTCGAATGATGTGCGCTTTTACCTAATTCAGACAATATCCGGCAGGTTTAGTGAAGTTTCTAAAATCTGATTTCAGAGTATTGTTTCCCGCCCTTAGATACAACAGGAGATTACTTTTGTGGTGCCCCTGAGCCGGCAAATCCAGTCCCTGGAAGGGGCATTACGTTCGTCCGGCATTATCTAGTAAAATTACAGGAATTTCTAAAATTCGATTCTCGTTCACCATTCCGAATTACACCAAAAACGCACTTTTTGCTCACCAAGACTATAAAAAAATGCTCCTGCCATGGTTTTAGTAATAAATGGTATTCATGAATTATCCGGCAAAGTTACAGTTATTTCTCAGATTGGATATCAGATTCAGATTATCCGATTTTAAAAACGCCAGGGACCAAGTTTTCAAGATCTAAGGCTTCTAACGGAAGCACCTGCCGCGGTGTGTCTAAAATATCGTCGACCGGAATTAACCGGCAAAGTCACGGTTATTTTTATAAATTGATTCGAAAATCAGATTCCACACATCGAATTACGTCGGGCACTTACTTTCCATGCATCTTGGTTTACAATATTTGCTTCCACAGACACATGAGCACTGCGACATTTTGCGAATTTTCCCGCATTCCGGATTCTTCACACTTCCGGCAATAAAAAAATGATGTCGTGATTAATTGAAATAAAAGCCATCCTATGTTTTAAGTTGGACGAAATGACACACATTATGAAAAATTATTTTATGATCGGTTGAGTAGTTTCGGGGTCCATCGCGGACGAACACTGTGACACGTAATTTTTATATACAAAGATTAAAGTTGTTTTGTTGTTATTAACTTTAATTGAGTTATTATTTAAGATGGATTTATAGACTAAATAAAACGAAGCTGCAAAATATCGAAAAACGCTTGATTTAGAAGTCATCGATGCGAGTGACCAGAATGGACGGTTTAATTATTTACTTTTGAAAGGGGTGGAAAGTCAATGTTCTCCATCCAACAGATATTTTACCCTCGATTCTAAGCCGCAACTTATTTGAAACAGCATAAACACTGAAAAAATAGTATGGATTAAATTAGAGTAAATATGGTAAATAGGTTAGGAATATATATCACCAGAAACACGAATGAAGTTTGAAAACACGAAATGTTACATTTCACTTTCCATAAGCTAAAAATAGTCACTTAAATGTTTCATAATGTCACTATATGTTTATTATATTTCTTTCTGCTTAAGAGGAACGGGTTTATAGATATTACTTATGATATATTTTTCTTCTCATATGAAGAGAAACCCTATGTGTAATCGATATTACTGTGAATATTTTGTTGAAATGATTGAATGGTGTTTTGAATTGAAAAATAAAGCTAATATAATATTATTTTATTATTTTACAGACCACAGAGTTGTTCACAGTAAGAATATTTCAAAAATTTCTAATGAAACATTTATTATTTTTTATAAAACTTTTTATAATAAGAAATGATATTTCTCTGAACCAAATTATATTTTTATGTAAGACTGTCAGTCAAGTTAATTTTTTATTTTATTCTATTTTCTGCAGGAGCTCAGCAGGATGAGAGTGGAGGTAAGTCTTTTTTCCTCGTTTTAATATATTTCTTCATTAAACTGGTTAAATGACAGGGAAGAATCAACAGTAAAGAGAGTTTTCATGTGGTTTAAAATTCTGTATTACTTTTGACTTTTAAAGCATAGAGAGACATAGTTTCCTTGTGTATTTTTTATTTTTATGAGTTCCAGTTTTAATTTATCACACAATTGGAAGACGCTCTTATTGTGTAAGAGTTTTACCTAAACTATTTTCAACGCAGTTCATTTCATTAGGAATGAAAAACTTCTTCATAGTACCACTTCTACACATTTCCAGTCACACTAATGTTACCAACTGTCAAAAGCCAGAGCAATAACCTTTCGCAGAGCGGACTGCGGTGAGACATGCAGGAAGAGAGATCAATTATGTTTTTGAAGGTGTTAATTGAGATGTTGAGCCATGTCTACTCCAGTGCCGTTACTAGCTGCGCTAGATTACGCAGTTGAGGATCCATGACGCGAACGGCCTCATCGAGAGGGTCCCACAGATTCTCGATTGAATTTAAGTCAGGTGAGTTCGCTGGCCTGAAGAGAACGGTAAATTTATCCTGGTGCTCTTCTAACCACGAACGCACCAGGCACTTCGCATTGTCCTTCTGGTAGATGCTCTGAGGAAAACCAATACTCATACAGGGTTGGACATTGTCCGCAAGGCCAGAATCATACTTGCATTATTCCATCGTGCCTTCTACAATGATGAGTGAACTTAGAGAATGCAAGAAAAACATTCTTCAGACTATAATGCACCAGCCTGGACAGTTCTGGCAATGGTTGCAGTATGCTTGCTTTTAGAGGTTTCACACCATATATGCAAGCGTCCATGTGACCATTGGATTATAACACGTGATTAATCGGAAAAAGCTACCATTCGGCACTCAGGGACGTCCAGTTCGGTACTGACATCAAAATTTCAGCCTTCGTTGCCGATGAACAGCAGTCAGTATAGGTACATGAGCTGGACATTTTAGTCGAAATCCCAGACGCAGCAACGTTCGCTGGACAGTAGTTTGGGAGACTGTTGTTAGCTATTTTTTTCAAATGAATGATTAGTTGCTCAACGTTAGCACGTCTGTTAGCCCGAACTCATCTCTGCAGCCGTTGTTCACTTCTGTCATTCATGACCCGTGGAGCACCACATTTGCCACGTCGCTTATTTTGGACCATCCCATTTTGTCATGCATGCTATAATTTTACCACGTTGGCACGTGAATAGTTAAGATACTTAGCCTTTTCGGACATGCTTCCACACTTGGTCCGAAAGCTAATGACTATTTTCATTTGGACGCCTGATAAATCACTCAGTTTCTGCATATCGAACAACGTTTGCATTGTTTTCCGAAGCCCTCACTCCTTTTATATAGGTTCAACTGCACTGGGCTGCCACCACCTTGTGTGATGGTTATGTAACTTCAACGTCGAAAGTACGTTGTGGTCACATTAATATGTATGAAATGTATATGAGTTTCTATAATATGTAACTTATAATGTAATAGTACTACTAATAATTCTGCAAAAGAAATTGAGACTAAAATTTTTGCTAAGAATTTAAAAAATGAAACACAAAAATTGTCATTTATTAGATTTAAGCTTATTTAGTAACATGCTTGTTCATATGCACATATCACACGTCCATAAGCACGTCTGTGTATAATATGTGGAGAAACATTAAAGCTGAGAATATTGTTAAAAATAGTTAGAAAAAATATCCTGAAAAGTTAAATACAATTTTATTAAATAAAACATCATCATCAGAGTGCCAAATTTCTTGTGCAAACCAACCGTCGGGAATCCCTTTTAAAAACAGTGTGTCACATATGCAATCTAAAAGCTCTCTTTTTCTCACAAACATAAACCTCTCAAACGAGAACATTTATTTTCTCTCTCACAAACCTTTCTCTATTTTTAAAAAATACCTGAAACTTTCAATCTTTCTTATTTTAAATTTAATTTTCTTAATTGGACATTAACTTACTATATTTATTTATTTTTAAAAAACTTATTAACAAACTTAAGTACCCCTTCTCTTTTCTTTTTAATTATGTAGAAAAATACAAATCCTCTGAAAATTGTAGAATGGATATGAAGTACAATCAAATCAATTTGTATTCAATTAATCACATAACTCTATATAAATGTAGCTAGGTATCAGACTAGGGTCAGTTTTTTCTTCCATCTCACCTACGTTTAAAAACATAATAGTGTTATTGATAGCATCAACTTGCGAACCCACAATAACACTAATTAAAACTATCTAACTACATATATGCAGTTGTACTTTTCGTAAATATGCTGATAATGAGAATTTATTTAAAGATAATATTAAAGACATAGAGATGAGAGAAAACTTTGTATAAGGCATTGAAACTTCGTTTAAAAAACTGAAATAAAAGCATTATGTTTAGTAGTTTGAATGAACTAGAGGCAAGGTTACAGCAAATATGGAAAGAAATGTCTCAAGACATCATGCAGAACTTGTATGTCTGAATGTCCTACAGTATCGCATCGTGCATTCGCGCTAGAGGGATAACAACAGGATATTAAAACCTCCGTTCTTTTGCCTTTTTCTCTGAATTAAATGATCATTTTTCTTTAATTTCCCAAAAATTTACTTATATCAAAGTAGTCATTACGTATGTAAAATTTTGGTTCATTTTGACGACTTCTTGGGGCGCTAATTTTTTTGTCAATGAATGTTTCTCATTGGAATTGCTTTACCATCACTTAATTCTTTTTCAATTCTTTTTAAATAGGTCTTTTTGATGTTTAGCACATGCTGCAGATAATGTTGTCAGTGATTCCTTGGATGAAGCTTACTATTGGAAAGACTTCATGATTTTTTTAAAATAAAATAATCAAAATTTTTAAACTTAAGATAATAATCGAAGTAGAATGTGAAATAAAAATAATTATTTGCATACATTGTAGTTGCTTTTCTTTTATAAACTTTATTATTAGAATAAAAATGAAAATATCTCTCTCTTTTATGTATTTTAAAAATGTTTCAGCAAGTCAAAAAAATTAACATATTGTTTTTCAAAGCACTTACATAAGTACGTATATATATGTTTGTGTATAACCATTAATCACATACTAAATATAGTCATAAATCTAAGAGAGCTAAACAATGAATAGAAATGGAACAATACAATGCAGGTCAAAATAAGAGAGCTACAGTTCCATAATTGCAAACACATAGCCTTAAAAATTGAGACACTGTATAGATAAATATACTTTTTAACACTAGAAAATCTGGGATCTCATTTGTAGAACAAATCTTTGAGAATCACAGTGCATGAATTCTTAATTAGCTTGGATGGTGCGTTCAAGGTCACACAGTGAAACACATAAATACTATTCGTTACAAAAATAATAAAACTTGAATATTCATCGATTTCCTTAATATTTTAAAAAACTGCAAGTATATACTTCAAATACTGGCAAATAAATATACTCAAATAGAAGGAAATACACATTATGCTTTAAGAAAATGAATTACTTCAAAAACTCAACCACAATTTTGTGAGAAACAACATGAAGATGACTTTGAAAAATTCCTTCATTTTACATTTATTTTCTTTAAATGGAAAAGATAAAAAACAGTACCTTCCATGTTTGATGATGACGCAATCTTCGGGAGATCATAGTTGTTCACAGAAGAGATCTTGTTTGCTAGAGAAATTTTTTTTCCGTAGAATTTGTTAGTATTTCAAGAGAGGCCAAAAACCGTCTCGCGCGTTTTATATTTCAGTCACCTTTTTAATTTAAGCGTTGTGCCAACACTTTTTTTTAAAAGAAGAAAAGAATGTTAGGAGTTTAAGTTAACAGTCTGATTAACTTTCGATTCTGATCGATATTTAAAGAAGATTTTAAATCAATATCGGAGCGATCCCCCAATTATTTCTGTTGGAATCTTACCGAAATCTTTCAAAAGTTGGATTCTTCAAATAGCGGGGTTTTTATTTGGCGGAATATCTAGGGCTTTTTACGATGCATGGGTTAACTTTGAAAAATAGAATAGACAACATGGTTTAAAGAAACTAAATAATTTATTACAATTTATAGGAGAGTATTTACATGGAGAATAATTACAAAACAGAAATTAGGACATGCAGACATTAATATAGGAAAAATTATATAGGCAAACATTAATATAGAAACTTTAATATAGGAAGGATAGATAGTCAGTCCCTTCTGGGAAGACGTTAGAGATGAAATAAAACTCACTATGCGATGTGCTGGTGTTTTACCGCCTGATGTCGGCAAAACAAGCGCGGACGCGCTAAAACAATGCTTCCTAGTCGATGGTTAGTGGGCCTATGACGAAAACAATAGCATCACCGTTTTAATACGCACGCTAGATAGCTTTGATGTGGAATGCTGTTTTGAGTAACATTGCCGTCCTCTGCAAAGGGATATGATCTAACATTTTAAAAAAAAGGGAAAGTTCTATGGGATATCGTATATATATATATATATATATATACTGGTGTCCAAAAGTTTAGCAAAAAGCGTAAAATGCGAAAAACAGGGAGTAAATATTAATAAAATTATTCTAAATTTCTTGCGGATATTGATTGAGTGAAGAAGAAACACTGGGTTTATTCAAAAATTTTCAGTCGACTACGTCCTGTGCGAAACACCATCGCATGTCTGAACGCGGACAAACCGATTCACGCAGCATATGCAGTTCAGACAGGTTTTGAGCAACTGCTGGGCGAAGGAACGTTTTTAACCATCTAAAAGGTGAATGATGGAACAAAGGCACGAATTGGACAAGTTTACGAAAGGAAGAATCGTTGGAATGCTGGAATCCACACGATTACAAACCGAAGTGTCTCGAATTCTGAATGTGGACCAGTCTGTGATCTCACGACTGTGGCAGAGGTTTCAAAGAACGGGAGATGTTACCTGGCAACCAGTATTAGGTCGACCAAGAGTCAAAACCCCCTGCCAAGACCGATACCTGGTAATAAGGGCGCGATGTCAGAGGGGCAGTAATGCCAGAGCACTGGGTTCGGCGCTCACAGTCTCCACAGGAATACGAATTTCGAGACAAATTATTTACAGGAGACTCAATCATGCTGGCATGTATGCCAGAAAACCAGCAGTTTGCATTCCCTTCACGTCTGCGCTTAAATGCGCTCGTTTGACCTGGAGTTTGAAATATCAACATTGGAGTGTGGGAGAGTGAGCCAATGTGATGTTCAGTGACGAGTCCCGGTTTAGTCTGAGTAGTGATACTCGGCGGGTAACGATATGGAGAGGACGTGGAACACATTTTGAACCAAGAAACATAACGGAAAGAAATCATTTTCCATCAAGGGGAGTAATGGTATGGACAGGCATCATGATAGACGGCCGCGCAGACCTCCATTTCTTTGACACGGGGTCTGTGACTGCGCAAAGATACAGAGACGAAGTTCTTGAGCCTTATGTTTGCTTGTTTTGAGGTGCTGTTGGTCCTGACTTCATATTCATGTATGATATTGTGCCATGTCACCGAGCGGTGCTGATTGATGACTTCCTTGAAACGGAAAACATCCAGCGCATGTCGTGGCCTGCTAACTCCCCCGTTTTAAACCCTATCGAGCATGTATGGGATATGCTTGGAAGACAAATTGCAGCCCTTTCGCAACCACCAAGCTCTGTTACTGAACTTAAGAGAGCTCTTCAAGAAGCTTGGAACCATTTGAGCCCACAACTCATTCATTATATCATAGCAAGTATGGTAAATCGCTGTGCAGCGTACCTGGCTGTCAGACGTGACCACATGCCTTACTAAACTGCAACATCAGTATTTTATTTAATGTTTCCTTTCATTTTTTCTATAAAGTGTGAATCCTTGCTATGCTCAGTTTTCTTTCAAACTGCTACTTTGGATAATAAAATTAATTATTATCATTCTTTTGATTTGCTTCCTTATTTTTATAACCATTTTACTCTCGCATATCACGTTTCCCGCCATTCTGATTTACAATTCCTTCTTTATTCACATAACTATCAATTATGCTTAACTTTTGGACACCAGTGTATATATATAAAGATTTTGTGTTTGGATTGGCTTCCAACTTTACAGTAAAATGCTACAAATGCAATTTCATAGACCTTTTATCATCTATTGAAAAGTTAAACAAGCAAAGAACCATAAATTTAAAATATGTTTTTGGAATGCGAGTAACCGGATGAGAATATTCGTCTGCTAAAACTCTGTGTGCTACACTGAATTTGCCATGTGTGACAAAACGTGCATGTAGACTTTGTGAAAAAAGCTCTTGCTTCTGTTACATCAACAGCTAAACATGCCACTAATGACGCTGCTTTAGAAATGAGGAACTTTACAAAAGGTTCCAACACGGCAGTCGCAGAATTTAGAGTATCTGTTGATGGTACTTGACAAAGACGTGGTCATTAATCCCTGAATGGTTGTGTTGAAGCGCTATCCATTGACACAGGGAATTTCAGATGACTCGACATTTAAATCGATTTTCAATTTCCTAAAGGAGTGACATTTAAATTTCAACATTTAGAAGTGTCGATAAATTAGGGAGTTTTTTAAATTTTAATGAATATGTCATTTCTAGAGTAAATATGAGATAAGCATCACATTTACAATATGCGACATTTTAACAAAAATGTATTAAGAAAGACATAGTCTTCTGGAGACTTCATCATGAATTCATAAAGTTTTGTCAGAGATAATTAAATACTGCATGGATTATTTGACGTTAAAATAATACGTTATTTAAAAAAATGTGTAATTTTTTTGTTGAGAATATTATTGTTTTGAAATAAGATTCCTCAAAAAGTAAATATATTTTAAGAACTTAAATCAAAACTAAGCTAAAGCAATAACAGCAAACCTTTTTAATTTGCCCAAAACAAGTTTCAGCTAAAAGTCAATCTTAAAATAAATCTATCCGGAATACAAAAGTTCAACTGTTAAAGATGGTGCAAACGTAAATGTTAAATAAAGATATACTTTAAACACAAATAATACTTACAAAAGTTTATGAAAACTGTGGAGCACATACTTCATCGCCAAGCAAAGGCGGAATGTGAAATACATAAATAATTGCAATATAATACATTTTAAACTATGGTTTGTATAATAACAAAAAGGTTGAAGAAAAAACAAGCAAATGTTTCGAATAATCACAACTTCAAACTTTTACATGTTGCCATTCAGTCTCGTGAAAAAATGGTGATTAAATTCTTGCAAGATTGATAATGCGCGCGTAGTAGCAAAATATTCTCAACTGAATAATTCCACAAAAGTAGTTTTAATCTTCACGTGCGCATTTAGGAATTTATACAAGTCTGAAAGCAATAAAAAATATGTTTTGCTTCAACTAAACAGTAAAATAATGAAAGTAAACGCTATTTTACTTAGATTATCGAACTGACATGTAAAATATTTATTCAAATTGTAGCCTTTTTCAGAAAAAAACACGAGTTTATTTTTTTTTCAAAATCAGTATATTCATTTAAAATGTTTTTTCTATTTTTATACTGCAGAAATTTTAATCGATGAAATACCTGGCGTACTAGGATATTTTTTTTATTTTTATGAATTTTTTTTCCTTAGAAATACATCAATCTCTTTTGCCACACTTTAATGAAGAATTTTTTCATTCGGGGGATTTTTAAAAAGGTTTTTTTATTGGAAAATAACAAGAATTTTGTTTATTTGTAAAATACTTTTAAAATTCGTATGGAAAGTAACTAACTAAAAATACATATGAAGAGATTTTATTGATTTATATAAGAAATTTTATAAAAGTTAGGTAATAAAAAAATGATTTTCATTTATTTAATTGGATAATAAGGCCTTTTCCCTCAATATTTAATAGAAAATATAAACTTCTCATCCTTTGAGGTTGATAAAGAACATGAGTTGCTTTTATATTATATGTTTTAGGAAATCTTATTATGTGTGTGTATGTGTGCGAGAATTATTTCTCCTATAATGTGCTCTGAGAAAAGTACATCAATTTTAGGATCCAAGGGCTGTATGTTGCTCAAAGCGAACTTTCTGAATCACAAATATCACAGTTGCTTAAGCGAAATATTTAAAGTTTAAAAATTTGTACAGTTCTTAACTAACCAAAACTCTTAAAAAAAAAGGAGTTACAACTGCCATCAATGACGAATTAAGATTGAAAAGTTAACTTTGCTGTTTGGACACTCCGTGAAGAGAAGAAGGAAGAGAAATAAAAGTTGCACACACGAAGAATAGGAGTGCCATCTATAGCCAAGAATATGCATAATGCATTCAGAATTTAATAAATATTAATTATTATAGTGAAATCAAATGAATACATTTGAAAACAAACCTAATTCTTTCTACCCTTGATATACTAAAGATGTGGAAAGAAGATAAAGAATCAATTAAGGACTTTTCCTCAATATTTAATAGAAATATAAACTTCTCATCCTTTGAGGTTGATAAAGAACATGAGTTGCTTTATATTATATGTTTTAGGAATCTTATTATGTGTGTGTATGTGTGCGAGAATTATTTCTCCTATAATGTGCTCTGAGAAAAGTAATCATTTAGGATCAAGGCTGTATGTTGCTCAAGCGAACTTCTGAATCAAAATATCACAGGCTTAAGCGAAATAAAAGTAAAAAGTACAGTCTTAACAAAAAAAAAAAAAAAAACAATGCATCAAGACGAAAAGAGAAAAAATGCTGTGACAAAAGAAGAAGGAAGAGAAAAAAAACAACGAAAAAGGAGTGCATCTATAGCAAGAATATGCATAAGATAGAAAAAAAATTATTATAGTGAAATCAAATGAATACATTTGAAACGAACCTAATTCCCTTTCTACCCTGTGACCTATCTAAAGATGTGGAAGGAAGTAAAGAATCATTCGACATCATAAATTCCAATTATTTTATTTAGCACTTTAATCGACTCAGCCACAACTCAGTTTAACACTACAAATAGGATGATCCAGTCAAGCAACAGAGGGAAGAGACGAGAGTCGCATTTGGGGTGAATACATTAAATAAACTTGTTTATATTAAATGTTCTTCCCTAATATTACTTAACACAGTAGATGTGTACTTATAATGTCAGCTTAATCATTTTAATAGTTAAAATATCAACGCAATATGAAGGTGACAGTACCTGAATTTATGCAGGCTTCCAGGCAATTCAACTTACTGACAACCTGACTATAATCTTTTACAAGGACTTTTAAACCATTTATGTTAATCTTCACCTTTTATCTTTCTTGTTACCTCTGGTTAACGGAACTTGTAGCTTTCTAATTTTCTGTTATCTATTATCTTCACTTCTAATTCACTAACGCAATCAACTCGCGAACAAGAAATATATATAATAAACTTAATTTGCATAGCACGTTTCCTTCTTAGGAGAAGATTGGTAAACTTTGCTGGCCAAAAAAAAATACCCAAGAGGATTGTTAGAAGGAGATCGCGTATAGCTCCGTCACACATTTAATAAAGTGTAAAAACTTATTTTGAATCTAAAGTTCATTTATATAATTAATTTTAAAAAAATACCTCCTTTAAAAGAAGAATACGTAACAGAAGTATATATCGTATATTTATATAAACATATGTGAAAAGTTCATCTCAAACAAATTTCAAAATGAAAAAGACTTTAAATCCCTGATATTTAAAAATTTTTAAAATGAATCGACGGGCTGCAATTTACGTACTGGCGGGCTACATGAGGCCCTCGGGCCGCGTGTTTGGCACCCGTCTCCTCTGTAGTATATATAGATTGGAGAATCGAAATTGTCAGGACATAAAAAAGTATATATATTCTTACAAAAATCGTTTAATATTTGCTTTTCCAAAATAACAACATGCTTGCAATAGTTTCTTTTTTAAAAATGCGATTAATAATAAATAATGAATTTAAGCTTTTTTTTAAGTTCTTTTTCTTAAAATAAATTTGGAATGTGATATAAAATCGAAATCAACTAGCAATGATTTAGCTTAACACATAAAGAACATTAATAGCAAACATGTAAAGATTATTTACCTATCACTAGAGAGAATAATGTATGAAAGATTAAAGAGAACTTAAAACTATACAGTTTAAAGATTTTAAACTTTTTTTCCGTCTTTCTCCAGCAATTTCTTTGCATATTAAGAGAAATCTAAAATTCTTAAGCGGAAGGTATTCAACTTCATTTAACGAGTGTAACATAACTTTGGCAAAACGCCCAATCATGTAATCCATAACAAATCAGTTTTTTTTTTAAGTAAAGCCTCGAGACAGGTATTAAGATGGATGTTGGCGGATATTGTTATTTAATGTTCCACTTGCTGATCATTGGGTGTAATTACATTTAATATACTGTAAACCTATATTAATCCTGATGCATTCTCTTTAAATTAATTTTGTTTTCTTTTCCTAAGGTTTTCTCTAAGAATTTTTATTCATTGGTTTTTATTCTTGTGCCTGAAATTTTATTCAAAGTAAAATAATTACAGTTATTAATTTTTCATTACTGATATTACGCTCACACAGTAAAATTATTTTTTTATTTATAGATTTATGCATTTCCTGACAATATATTTTAATATGAAATTCCGCGTATTTTGTTCTAATTTTTACATCATTCAACAGTTACCATTTTGACTACTTTGTGGGAAACACAACGTTCATAACTATAAAAGAATGCTAATCAAGCTGCATGAAGTAAATTTATTTAAAATGTACACTGCAAGAATTTTCTTAAGTAAGTTATAATATTTAAAATATAATAGACTGATCATGCAATATTTTTACTCAATATTTTTTGATAAAGAAAAAAATTTACTATTAACATTGTATAAACCAACTTCCTGATTTCATAACTATGAGTTTTATTTTTATGTACTACTAATTAGTATTGAGATGGAAACAGTTTACCGTATATCGTGTGTAGTATTTGTAGTTCCTATTACGATTGGTTATAAAAATTTTAACGAGAGCGATCTATTCTCAGCCTCGCCTAGAGGTGTGAGAGGAAGTGAAGGATGACTCGCCATAATACTTTTCAACTATTTATTAAGAACACAAGTTATCAACAGATATAATTCTATTAATTAAAACTCGAAGAGATGTTCCTAATAAATAATAGGAGAATAAACCACGAGAGACGCGAATTATGAGAAGACTACTTATATATATATATATATATATATATATTGATCCTCCTTTTTTTGGGATCAATCGACAACTCTAAATATCCAAGTTATAAATTAACTATTGTGACCCATCGTCACTTTAATATCTTCAACTATCTCATCTCTGAAACGTTCTATCAAATATACTAATACCTGATCGGTAATAATCTCTCCTCGTAGTCAGATTCCCTAAATCTACATAAAACCCTGTCTATCAATCTAACTAGCTAGAAAACCTAGAGTACATATAATCAACCTATTCTGCATATCTCGGTTTCTTTTTCAAAAGGGTTGGTTGTAATTTATTTCAATTAATAGCCCAAACATTTCCCAAGAAGATAAGATCAAAGACGCGCATAGATCCGTCACAAAATGAATGCAGTGAATTGTGTTCATGTAGATGGCAGCGCTGAAGGAAACATCAATAACATGTATTTAACTCGGCACTTCACGCGCGAAAAAAACGAAAATTTCGCTATCTGGGTGCCTTATGTCCAAGATTGTTTAGATTCTGTTTTTACTGTAAAAATTGCATAAACAGGTGAAAAAGGACGAAATGTAGGAAATACAATATGTTTGTTACACTTTTCAGACGTAAATTTAGTTTTTCTGTTCATTTTATTAGGGCATTCAGTACATTGTTTATAACCTCCTTTAGTATTCGTCGCGAGTGAGTTTGATATATATACATATATATATATATATATATATGTAATAGACGTGGCCGTTGAATGGTATTCTTTATATGATTACTATTGTTGATGGTTTCTTTGGATGATATTGACGAGGCATTCCGGTGATTAATTAAAACTATTTATTCCACATCTTAAGCACATAAATTATTACAGGGACGGCACAATCTAAGCACACACAAACACAATGCAGCCGACTACATGTTGAAACACAAAGCAGAAGCGAAAGAGGGCGCGGTCTCCAGGAGTCTCGGTATATATAGGCAGCTTAAATCACGTGATCTGTGTGGGTGGATGGATGTAGTTTAAAATACTCTCGTTAGGCGGCGGATTAACTTATTACTAAAACGTTGGTCCTAAAGGGATGGACCAAAGGTAATTAAAAGTTATTAAGAATAATTAATGGGGATTATTACATTTCCCCCCTCCGCAAGACGCGTGTGTGCACCAGGGCCCTTGGTCCACACCCGTATCATACAGATATATTAAGTACAAAATTAAATTTTTAAATTATCATTATTTAAAAAAATTTTCTTTCACTTCAACATTAACATAAAAATATTCGAGAATTTGCCAAAGTATAAACCGTGTAAAAATTTTGAAACAACCATCCACCACATTATTAATATTGGCTATGAATTCAAAAATATTAATTCTTAAAATACAAAAAATAATTTCTTAAAAATTTATATGAAATTGTATATAAGAGCACTGAGGGTGAAAAGAAACAAATTAGGATGACCCACGCCTTGCACAATCTTTGAGACAAGTTTTACTTCTTATCGTGTAAATGTTGCACAATAACTTCAAAAACAAATATGCCTAGACTGGAAATTGCAAGTCGACCAAAGAGATTTTTTTTTTAAAACTATTTATAATTTTTTTTCTGTATTACTTTTATTATGACAAAGGTATAAGTTTGGAGGCAATAGTATATTGACAATCAAAGGTGTATTTATTCCCTTGAGGTACTCACTATGCACAATCCTTACAAAACCCTTATTATTTATTCTAAATGTAAACATTTGCTTATTTATTTATTACTATTTTCTCAGCCTAAGTGCTCTCAAAACCATTATTATTTCAAACACATTAAAGTTGTTCATTTTCATATCAAATAAATTGTTCATTTTAAAAAAGAGTAAATCGAATAGAAACCAAAAATTCTTAAACCACATTAAAAATATATCAAACTGTATCAACATAGAATTCTCAAAATAAAAATATCAAAACTTTGGTATTAATTCAGTAAAACACTGTAAAGTTATCAATTATCATATTAAATATCAAATCCAAATATAATCATTATGCAATATATGCATTTTATCTTCAAAACAAAATGTAGCTTAAGTAAATTTAACCCGAAATTTCAAAAGATAAAACAGAGATCCCTGGAAACGTTTTCAAAATGGTAATAACATTCACAATAATATATACGTAGAGTTGACTGCCCAATCAAGTAATTTAAATAAAATCGCAAAATAAAAATTTGTTACACAATATTGAAAAAAACATTAGAATAAACCAAAAAACAGTACAATGGTGGTAGGGACCAAAGAATAATTTTTAAAAAATAAACGATGGGGGTATGACCCATAATATGGAAAGAAACTCTGGGGTAAAACCAGACACATAAAAAAATTTGCGGGGTAAGACCCGGCTTATAATAAAAAAATGCTGGGTAAGACCAGGCTTTAAATGAAAAAAAATTATATTGGTACCACTACCCCATACACCATTTCATATGGAAAACTTTAAAACTTAAATATTTTCAAAATATCTAAACCATAAATTAAAATCATTGCAAGATTCTGAATCAAAATAGATTATTAAATTTGCTTTCAAATTATTACGCATACTAATCACAAAATCTTTCTTAAACATTTTAAAATAAATTATTAATAACGAATGAGGAAAAATATATAATCAATTTAGAACTCCCAGATAATTTCAAATGACAGAAGAAAAATGCACGGTTTATTGTATTGATGAAATCTTCAAACACACTAATCAAAAATCGCTGAGTGCATCATTAAACCTTTACGTTTCAAAACAAATACTTGTCGCACTTAAAAAGAAATGTAATCCAATCTGGCTCTTTCCGCTGATGATAAAAACTTTTTCTTTTTTCACAATCTCGCGCACTTTGAAAATAATTTGAAACTGATTTTTTTCCTTCTTTTTCATTGGAAGACAGAACTAAGGATCGAATTGTAGAATGATTTTTTTTTTAAACATATGTTTGCTGACGATACAACTTTTTTGTTCACACTTTCTTCTGTTGGCGTTGCATTTGGAACACAGAACTATTACTCAGTCATTTTGGTAATCTTGTCAGGGCGTGGCAAGTGATTTCTTTCCCTCGCAGGAAAATATCCTGGCGACTTATGTAATAAGACGATGTTCGTTGGAATGGATTTGATAAACTGATGCTGAAGAAGTAGTCTTGAGATTAATTGAATCTGTTTATTATACATCTTGAACAAGTAAGACATTACAAGGACGTTATGAAATTAACGTTGATATTCTTGAAATAGACGTGGCCTTTAAAAGGTATACTTTATATGAGATTGGTGAGGCAAGATTAATATTATCCAAGAGGCAGTCATGGGGTTATTCAAATCTGTTTAATTCTATCTTAAACACAAAAGACATTACAGGGACGGCACAATCTAAGCACACACAAACACAATGCAGCCGACTACATGTTGAAACACAAAGCAGAAGCGAAAGAGGGCGCGGTCTCCAGGAGTCTCGGTATATATAGGCAGCTTAAATCACGTGATCTGTGTGGGTGGATGGATGTAGTTTAAAATACTCTCGTTAGGCGGCGGATTAACTTATTACTAAAACGTTGGTCCTAAAGGGATGGACCAAAGGTAATTAAAAGTTATTAAGAATAATTAATGGGGATTATTACATATATATATATAATATATATATATATATATATATATATATATATATATATATATATTTAAAAAGTTCCAATCGTTAATAAAATTCTTTATATTCATCCATTCAAGTTCAAATACAATTTTTAGGCTTGTTATGGTTGACATTTGATGTTAATACAGTTTTTTCAAATAGTATTTCATTGATTAAATTAAAATTGAATAAATAGTAACAAACAAAATTAAAAGTCCAACAGCTTATATAGAAAGGAAAATCGTTCGTTGTGTCCCTGTAGCGCAATGAATAGTGCGCTGGACTTCTAATTCTATCTGGAATGGCCTAATTTCTGAGAGTGTGATTTCTTTTTTATTGTACTACTTTATTAGAATAATTAAATTTAATTAATGAATACACACAATAACAAACAAAAAATAGTCCAGACCCATATGTAGAAATGAAAATGGAAAATTGCCAGGAAAATCGCTTTCAATTTTGTCACTTAATTTTGTGATTCTGTTATATGTATTTATTAGTTTATGTTAATTGTAACTATTTAATAAAAATAACTAAGATAATTTTTTTCTTTATTGACCTAAGTAGGAATTGACTTAACATTTTTTTTATATACTTGTTATATAAGATTTATCTGAATTATGTATGATTACTTGTTTAGCGTTGAACTATCTACGGATTTAAGGAATTGCAATTATGAATAATATTATTTATATCATTTAACTTAATTTAAAGTCTTAGAAAGTGGGAATGTTTACTTTAAGTGCATATTATTAGAGATATATTTCTTTATTCGACTGAAATAGATAGAGCCTTTATTTGACAAACAGATCACGTTCAGTCTACTGGATTAATAACATGAATTACGTAACTAAACACGAGTATTGAAATTGATTGCCATTCTAATGTACTAAATTATACATATAATTTACCTTTTACCGTCAATAAGAAGTGCGAATTCTGTTTGATTTTTTAATATTTATTCTATTAGGAATTTTGAATAGTTGCGACAGTAATCAATAAAGGGTACTTTTCTTAACTCATCTTTTGGGCCTTCTATTTTCTAAATAAACACTTTCCATTTGAATTTTTAAAGTCTCCGAGATGAAAAAAATTTCATGCAGTAAATCTAATCTTATAAAGAAGTGTAAATGCATTAAATTATAATTAGTTTCCATATTTTAAATGACTACTTAATAACTACATCTGGACGTTTTATTTATTGCTATAAAGCATTCAACTTTAATGACAAATAGAAATTTTTTTATAATTTAAATAATAAAGGCTAAACAAATTGAATGATTAGAAAAGACTAAAATTCGAAATTGAATCCAAAGAAATTAAAAGATTACCAACGAAATAAATTATCATACTGTCAGAAAATTCCGACTAAAAATTATTTTTTTCTAATCCCAAATTTTGAAAGAACAACAGCAGTATTTAAAATGGGTTTTTATTGCTTTATTATGTTTCACGAGAGTTACTTGAAGAGAAATTAACAAACAGATTCTATATTTTTCTCTTCTCTCAACACATATTAATTAGTTTCTAACTGTTTAGCTTGAGTTGAAGTCATACATATCTATTGGCGTCGGAGCTTGAAGCTATGCAATTAATACCAAAGTCGTTTCTCACTTCTTTTGCTTTTTTCCACGCTAAATGAGCATTTTAAAAGTTTTTCTAAGGAATAAAATTCTTCATTATTCCACAGGACTTGTTATTTTCGAAATTGAGTATTAAAATTACAACCCATCTTGACCATTGCCTGTTTCAATGATCTAATTATCATTTTTGAGGAATACTGATCCTATATGTTATTGTTGTTTTTTATCCCCCTCTATTGACAGAAATATTTAGATAAAGTCCATGAACCCTTGACTTTTCAAACAATGAAGGACTGTAGCAGGACTTTTTCAAGGATAAAGGAATTATTAAAAGTTTTAACTGTCAGTTGGTTAAAATTTTAATAATTCATTTGTAACAATTATATTTAAGCAATCATTTAAGGTACATTACGATATTCATATTATTTTTAAATAAAAATTGTAATTCTGAGCTCAAACACGTACACAATACTATGGACATAAAATGCGTTACTGATTAAAGTGGTCACTGATAAAAAAAAATAACGCTTGAATCGCTGTAATTATCATATCTGTTTACATTCACAAACTCAGCTTAATCTATTTTAATATTTGACCAAGTTTTGCTTAATTTTTCTGTGTGAAACAGCCTTAATGCGTATATCTGTTACGAATTTTGTTCCTTTTACATGAAATAAACATTCCGCGTTTATTACTAATTATGAATTCAGGATTCATAATTAGTTAAGAATTATATATATAATTATTCGTGAACTAAATGTAAGCGAATTAAGAATTCGTGAGTTCTTATTAAGTTCACATGGTTTATAACTAAGAATGAACATTTAAATAAATAATTAATAAAGATTTATTATTTTATTAATTATAAACCCTCAATGAAGAAGTTAATGAATAGTAAAAATAAATTATACGAATTTACAATAAAAATTAATTGTAATTGAATCTTTTTCAACAAAATATTATCAATTAGCTTTCTATTCAGATGGTGCTCAAAATTATTAAATTTTCTTTTGATTACAGGTTCACGAAACAGGATCTGTATCTCAGAAATGTTAAAAATTGGTATTTTAAGGGAGCTTGGAATAAAATGTATTATTAATAATAATAATAATAAAACTCTAAAATTGCCCGAACTATTTTAATGATAAACATATAAATATAAATCTAAGAGAATAATTTTAGAGTTTATAAAAAAGAATTTTGAGTATTTGGAAATTCTGTAAAATACTCGAAGTTTTTCAAGGGATTTAATTTATCTGATAGCATGTTCTTGCGCAGTAGACAGCGTCCTTCGAAAAACTCAAGAGAAAAAAAAATTGGAAGAGGATTTGTTGAATAAAGATATTAAATTGTAATTTTGTAGTCCAGACATATATTTTTCACTTTTTGCTGTCGTTTATGGACTCGTGAAAAGTCATTTTGAACGAGAATAGGTTCTTTACAGTTCACATAAAAGTGGATGTGACACAACACAATCGATTTTTCTTTTGATCTTTTTTTTCTCCTGTTTACATTACATCTTTATAACTTTTTAAGTATGAACTTTTCCAATTGTAGTTTCACTCACATCATATTTTCTAAATCTTGGTCTCCCAAAGATAACATGTAACAATAAGTTTCCATTCACAAAGTAAAAAAACAATCATCTTATCTATATACAGAAGAAGAAAAAACTTAAATATTCTTATCTTGTTTCTTTTTATTTTGTTTATTATGTCTATATATAAATGAAAAATTGAATGGTTTTCACGCGTACTATTTCACATGCGCAATTTCTTCTGACAATTATTATCAACAGGTTGCTTGAAAAAACTGAAACCATTATCTTCACAATTATAAATATCAGCTTTTATTTAAAACAATATTTTTATTCCTTTTAAAATCAAATTTATACGAAAACGATAAAATACTATAGAATGTATTAATGGAATTAAACGAATTCAATTAACGGATTATCATATTGATTTTATTTTTTATCACTTACATTATAACATCATGTATATACATGACACACCTTTTTTATCATTTTAAGCATAAATTTTTTTTTATTTTTTTATTTTTATGTATACAAAACACTTTAAATAACTTCAAAATCAAGAAATGAATTGAATAGTGTTTCGGTTAGCACTTATATAAAAAAATAAATTAAAAGTAAAAAAAAACTTTTTTAAAAACAAGCTTTTATTTAAAAGCGCTAAAAAGAATAAAATAAACTTTTCCTTTAAAACTTTTTTTACTATCAACTTATAACGTCATTACACAATTTATATGATATAAAAGCTTGTCGCGAGATTAAAGTACTCGTATTTACTTAGTTAAGAATTTTTAAAAATTAAAATCAATCACGTCAAGTTATTTATTTTACTTGTTTATCTATCAGGTAAATCTCGCGACAAGCTTTTATATCATATAAATTGTGTAATGACGTTATAAGTTGATAGTAAAAAAAGTTTTTAAGGAAAAGTTTATTTTATTCTTTTTAGCGCGTTTAAATAAAAGCTTGTTTTTAAAAAAGTTTTTTTACTTTTAATTTATTTTTTACTTTTTAGTTATCGCTGGACAGGTTTCTCAGCCTGTTCATCTCATTCAACGCTGGCTCGCAATCCCTGGTTCAGCTGAATCAATACTCGCAAAAAGGGTATTAAACGAAAAACACATTTTTTTTTAAATCCGTAATTTTTGAGCAATTTTTTTAATCTTCCTGAAGATCTTGGGTAATATTGTTCTACACACGAAAAAAAGTTTCATGAGGTTATCTTCATAAATGACGAAGTTATTAAATGTTTAATTAAAATTTTGACTATTTTTTGAAAAATCTTTAAGAAAAAAAGTTTTTAACATTTTATTTTTTAAATGACTGATTCTAAATAGCAAAGCATGAGCTGTTTTAGTACGGAATGTCGATTGATTTAAACAAAAAAAATCATGCGCAGCAATTTAGACATCATTTTCATAAAAACGTATCAATTTTGACTCATTTTAAAAAAAATCTTTAAAAACACAAATATTATTTTGCAAAAAAAAGTTGTGCCGTATCGTTGCGAAATAAATTATTTTTCCGATTCGACAATTATTTTTTGTCTGAGTTTTTAAAAAAAAAGATTGCTGTTTTAAAAATGTCAAAACTCCAAAAAGAAAAAAAAAATCCCCTATTGGTTCTTTATTTTGCTTCGCCAAGCATAGCAGAATAAACAGCGCACATGGATAAGGCAATTATGCGTTTTAAGGTTTTTAGTTAATATCATTCCAACTAATTGCAATATCGGACTATAGATGGTCAAAACATGCATTGTCATCCAAACTAAACATGTGTACAAAATTTCGGCTCAATGGGTTGAAGATATCAACTTCAAAATTTAGTTGCAAGATTCCACCCGAACAAATTACATACATACATTGTAAGTTAAATAAAATTAACAGATTCTATATGTAATTAAATTTAAGGACACATGTCATAGTGTGTGTTTAGATTACTGGTGATAAAATGAGGTATATTAAATTTTTTTACTTGTAGGCTTAAAATTAGAAAATTTCTTTAAAAAAAATTCATTTATTTTAATATAAATTTTTTTTTAAATTGAAAATACATTACATTTATGGATAATATTTTTCTCTTATTGTTTTCCTAGCGAATTTCTTTTTGATGGCTAAAATATATAAAAAAAATGATCTTTCCTATTCTGTAATTATTTTTTGTCTGAGTTTCATAGATTAAAGTTTGATAAATTTTTTAAAGAATTTCTACAATACTCCATCTTAATTTAACTTGGCAGCATTGAGAAAGGTATACAATGTACCAATCTACTTGAAAAATAAATCTACGCTTTTTGTTTTGTATTTAAATCCAAGAAAACAGATAGATATTTGTAAAACAAATTGCATACGTTGTAGAAATTAGCTTATTTTTACGTTGTAGAAATGTAATTATTTTTAGACAAATTAATTAATACAGTTAATAGCGACACGTTATGAAATTCCAGTTTGACTGAAAACCCATTTCCGACGCCAAATTTGTCATTGTTGTAACAATAACATTATTACAACAATGCGGGCATATTGAAGTTGGCGCCCAAAACTTCATAACATGTTTAATTAATATCTTTTTAATTAATTGCAATATCGGAACATAAATGGTCAAAACATGCATTGTCATCCAAACTAAACGAGTATACAAAATTTCAACTCAGTAAGTTGAAGATATCAGCTTCAAATTTGAGTTGAAAGATTCCACCCGAACAAATTACATACATACATACATTGTAAGTTAAATAAAAGCTTATAAAAATGTATGTGTTCATTTTTGAATATATGTCGGGTTGGATATATGCACTGTCGTATTCCCCTCCCCTGTTACGCCGCGTGGAGCAATCCACACTGACGCCACACCCCGCCAATACTGCCCGACTAGGCACTGCACGGTAACTGACTCAGACGAAGGCCTAGAGACACCGAACACTAGACGTAGGAGAAACGACATAGGTTCTCCATTGGCGTTTAATGTATCATTAAATTTTTCATCTTTCATTATTTAAGGTGAAGGCCTTTCGATGTTTAACATCTTACATGACATCTAGATGGCGTTGGCTATTGCGAAATTTTTGGCTCAAATGTTTTTTCTAAAGATTCCCAAGATGGGCAATAAATTTCTCTCTCGGGTAGTCCTTTCAACAAAATTCTCTAAAGGCGGTATCACACGTGCATTTTTTGGCCCAACTTTTCGCCGAATCTGTGCGGGAAAGGTTACCGTAAACAAAACGACATGCTCTGACATCAGCCACGTTCTTTCTCCACATTGAAACATTACTCGCTGATTTTTCTGCTTCGAAGACAAACATCCAATATTATTTCTTTTATTTCGCTCGCGCTTTTGTTTATGGGGGTAAACAGAAATGGAGCATCATTCTGTTTAAAATATTATACGCCGCTAAAATATTGTACATCATTAAAATATATTACGCCAGATTTCATGCGAAGCTACCACCATTACCGCCATCTTGTTTATGACGTAGGGCGCCGAAGAACCCCATTGGCTGGAATTTCAAGCAACTTTCATTTAGAGCAACTTTCTCAGTTCACTGACAAAAAGTTGTTCTAAAGCCATTGCTATGGCAACGGAACGGAGTAAAAATTGCACGAATTGGGACAAAAATTGCACCAAACGTGTACGTGTGATAAGGCCTTTACTCAGCGAAAGGAGAAGCTCGCTAAGTACTGGGAGGGGGAGTCAAGATCGTAAAACTGGGAAAGAAAAGCTAGTTCTTTTTTCTTTTTCAGGGGGCAGCAGTGAATCTTGTCAGTAAAGCAGCAGTGAATCTTGTTCATGGAAGAGTTCTTATTTCTGGACAAAGATCAGTGGTCAAACTTTTTCGGCTCATGGAACCCGTAAAACTGTAAGATGTTTTCCGCAGTGTTGGATAAAACGACATGTAGACCCTCTAGGCAGACCAGTTCTCGGGGCCCTGTAGCCTAATAATCTTATTACACAACATTTTAGCAATACATTTCATTGCACAAATAAAATAACAAATAATCAGCAAATTAAAAAAATATGTAACTGAACAATAATTATTTATTAGAATCTGTAATAAAAACTAATTCTTGCAGAAAAAATAGCTAAATATTTGGGGATTTTTTTATGTGTAACATCTTTACTCTCGGTTGCTGGATATTTGTTGGAGTGATTTCGTGAAAAGGGACGGAAATGCGTAACAGGAAGTCGGGGGAAGCGCGCGCTGTTTGATTTGACCAATTCAGCGCCTTGGGGGTGTCTCTTCGGGGTCCCCCAAGAGACACCCCCAATAAATTTATCTCTCAGATAGTCCTTTCAACAAAAATCTCTAACTCAGTGGAAGGGGAAGCTCACTAAGTACTGGGAGGGGGAGTCAAGATCGTAAAACTGGGAAAGAAAAGCTAGTTCTTTTTCTTCCTCGTCTCGGGGTCCAATTCTATTAGCAATTAGTGTCCCGTAGACAGAAATCCCAACTCTAAAACGATGAAAGCGCAATCTTTTGGGAGTGGGGAATGGACGTTTCTAAAGGAAGGGCCAAGTACTCATGTAGTACTGGTCTTAATGATCGAAGGTAAATAGTTCCTTTATAAAAGATAAATATTATATGCCTTTTTTCTTAATTTTCTATATTTTTTCGACTTTGAAATAAACATTTTTTTTCCATGCTATTATTTTTCCAAATTTCCTTTATTCCATTTTCTGATGATTATGTTCTGACAGTTGTCATGATGAAAGAAAATGGCATCACAGAATCATACAAGCCTCTTCTACAACAGTTGAGAGAGATATTCTGTTTGTTTCCAAGTGCAATCCGAGCTCGAGACAGGATTTCCCATTCTATTTTGGTTCTGGGAGAGTCCAGATTACAACCAGCTTTAATAATTTTTATATGACAACTGACCCCTCTTTTACTGCCCAACCCATGGTTCACATACATAAGAACTGGCGGACGTTCTAGTTATACAAAGAAACTGCTTTTATTAAGCTGTTTCGCTTCTGTCTGAGGAACATCAGTTTTTCATTTGTTATAGATCTATAATGATAATTAAATATCTTGAATGAGTACGAAATAAGGAATATTCCGAATTTTGTACAGTAATTAATTTTATAAAACTATCAGTTTAGTTAAGACAGAAACCTTTATATATATATATTTCTATTCATTCAAAACAGTTTTCTGTGATATTTCTCAATATTAAATTGCATCAAAATCCTTTTTTAAACAGTTTAATGACAAGATAAATTTATAAGAATAATGGAATGAATAGTGTAATGTGATTTAAATTATTCTCTTTCCTGAAATATTTCAGAAAAGTTATTTATTTCCGATTCAGTTCAATATTTTTATTTAAAAATGTTTTAAGACATGTAACAAAAAAAAATCTTATATAAATTTAATAAAGTACAGTGGCGTAACTACCAATGGGCTAGGTGGTGCCGTGCACCGGGGCCCTCGCGCCTTGACCACCAGGCAAGTCAAATTTGCGATAATTTCTCCCATAATTGAGATATAAATATAGAAGATTGTTACATAGCTCTGGATATTGTTAGTCAATATAATGGGGACATATGTGCGGCAGAATGCTTATTTGAAAATGGACAAACAGTCATTTTGGTGGTCGCATACATTTCTCCGAATCAAACAGTTAAAAAAATTAAAGATTTCCTGCATTTTGCACTTTAACCGTATACCGAAGGTGGTTCTGCTCTTTTTAAAAAAAAAAACTATCACTCGCTTCCCATGATTTTGAGTGGTGATTTTTAACGTTAACTTTAGTTTGCCAGAAGCTGAGCCGCTCATAGCTTTTCTGAAAGATGAACTCAAGCTCGAAATGAACACGAATCGAAATGTTTCGACAACAGTGATACTGTTATAGACACCGTTTTCCAACGATTTTTAAATACTTTGAAATCACAAGTACTTGTATATGTGTCATACTTTAGTTTTCATAAGTCTATTGTCTCCGCTCTTCCTCAAATTGAACAAGAATAAATATTTTTGTTAAAAAACTGCATTACTCCTTGTGTTAATTAAATGAAATTTTCATTAAAGTTATAATTATTCGATAGAAAATTATTTCCAGTCATACCCGATTCATGTTTTTCAGGGTTAAAGTCACTATTGCGTATTTACCACTATAACAAGTCAGATGTTACACATGATATGCGACTACTGTAAGACTCGTTTCTTTTTTTATTTTTGGGACACCTAAAAAGCGTGGGGCCCATAGGCAATCCCCTACTCCACCTAATGAGTAATTCGGTACCGGTTTTCGGAAAATCCCATTCCACACTTAGAAGAATATATCTTAAAATAATATTTAAAGCATGTAGATAAACATATATTCTTAATGTTATAGGAAAAGACTTTTTTGTTTTTGTACCACTCGCGTTGAGAAATATTTTTCACTTACTAAATACATTTTTGTGAAAGGCATTAAAATGTTCACAGCAATGTGAGAAATTCTGCGTATTTTGCAAAAATTGGCAACCTAAAATTTTGGTGTTCTAGCTTAAATTTAAATACCATTGAATCAGTTGATATGTTGATAAATTGTTCCATCTTCCTCATTATACGTAGGTGTTTTTTTCCCACAAACGTAAAAGGTTTCAAAACATTATACTAACTTGTATAAAACTATTTTGTGGAACTCGGGATAGCAAACAATAGTATATTCACAATCTAATAGATAAAGAAAAAAAGTTTTTAATTCATTTATTATAATACAATAAAAGTTTAAATTGTTTTACAACAAAGTTGAGTTGTGCATAAATAAAATTTTTAATTTTAATATATGAGATCATCTTTAGATAATTGTGGTCATACGAATTTCATGAAAACTTGACTCCGTTTTGCATACACATTTATAGTTTTTTTTATTGTGGCTCGTGGAATCCCAAGGTTCTGTGGAAAACAGTTTGAAGATCAATGCTCTAGATAAATGATGTAGAGAACGAAACTGTTTAATTTTTTCTGAATAAATGATTTTCAAACGTAAAATGGGTGGATTTAAAGCAATGAAAAATTTGATTTCACGTTTTGATCTGCTGTATTAAATGAACAAACAATATGATACAATTTTACTTTCATGCGATAGAAAAGGGGTTGGCAACCTATTTCACACACGGCACAGTTCTCAGTGGCACTCTGCACTACTCAATAAATGTGTCAATTTTCCAGAGGATGGAAGTTGATAATTTTGTAATGGATCTTATTTGAAATAGATCTCCAAAATTATGGACAATTATGAAATGTCGAAAAAATCGGAAAGATAACTCCAAAGATAAATTTACAGCTATTTTGTGAATTATTGAACGTCATTGCTGGAGAGATTTAATTGTTTCTAAAGAGAAAATTGTATACACTCTGCTCTCCGCTTTTGGTTCTACTTATCTAAGTAAAAATTCTTTCCTCATGATTTCGAGTCCTCATAGAAAATCAACAAAGCATTGTCTCAATTTTCTTCTTAGACAAATTCTTTTCCACAAAATATAATTAAATATTTTTCAAACAAAATACGCAAATAATAACTTTATTACATTAATTTTTATTATAAATAGCAGTATCAATAGTATCATGTGTATCTGAAAAATATTTAAACAATTTTTAAATGAAGAAAGTTAAACAAAAGAATAAATGTTACAATTTTCCCCCGGCGTTTCTCAGTACAAATTCTGAAATATATCAACGTTGATAAAAGTGTACAGTAATATAGACATGATATATTTTATGCTGCATATACATATAGATTAAAATACACTTTTTAAATCACTTACAATTATTGATTTTAGTATACATTAACATAAATTTAACATTTATACCGTTGGATAACCATACGATTATTTAATTTTTACGCATATTTGGCAACAAAATAATAGTATTGTTTTATGTAGTGGACACTTGATGTTAATACAGTTTTTTCAAATATTTAAACATTAATTACCGGTTTTCGACATCAACTTAGATTCGTCTCCATTAATGTAACAATGTAAATGCTAAAACAATGACAGAAGTTATAGTCGAAAACCAGTTTTTCAGCCACACCAGACGTGCATTGTTACAACAATTCAGACAAATCATGTTTTTTTTAAATTCCTACTATTAGTTCATTCTCTCCCTATACATATATTTAAATATATCTTGTTAAAATTTTCAATCGTTAATAAAATACTTTCTATTCATTCATTCAAAGTAGGAATTGACTTAAATTTATTTATATTACTTGTTTCCCTTGAAAATGAAATTAATTAAACAGGAAATGGTGCTCAAACTTATAGGACGAAAACCTGCAACATCAATTACGATGCACAAATATATGCATTGAGATTCATTTGCAAAAACTCAATGAAAGAGTTGAGAAACAAATATCTCACTAATCAAATACATTTAAATAATATTATATAATTCATTGCATTTTCATTATTATACTATCTATGTTTGTATGCATAAAAAATAATGAAAGCAATAATAATTCGTTCTGTTTTAAATTTTTACTCCAATAAATGCTTGTAATGAATCCAAATCCATCATAGAGATATATATTTTTACTAGCCGTTACCCGCCCGCTTCGCTGGGTATTTCATGATATTTTATAAATATATCCTGTTTATATATAAAAATTATTGATATATCTATATCCCTGTTTATATATATAAATTATTGATATCTAAGTCCTAGTATTAAGAATTCGATGGTATTGAAAAATATACTTATACCTGTAACTCTCGCCTCTTTATAAAAAAAGGACAGAACTACTAATTTGTATTATCTAATAATCTCTAAAATTGTAAATAGAATGATGTTTACACTTTCGTAACCCTATAACCAAGTGGATTTCCACCAAAACCAATTTTTGGTGGATCTCTACTCCCTAAAATAAACATGCAAGATAAATTTCAAGTCTAAATCTAATAGAGTAAAAACGAAATTTTTGATATCAATACCCTTGTAATCCCGTTAAAAGTCATTTTCTAAAATAACCATTCTTACGGATTTTAATTCAACAAAAGAAAAATGCAAACCAAATTTCATTATTATAGTCCTTGTAGTTCGAAAAAAGGAATAATTTTTGTCAGTATACGCCCCAGTACCTTCTCACAGGAGTTGATTTCCGTAAAATATATTCTTAGTGGATCCCTATTCAACAAAATAAAAATGATTAACTAATTTCAAGTATGTGGGTCTAACAACTGAAGAACAGGAATCTTTTCTATAACTCCTCTTCACCCCTCGCAACCCTCTTTGGGAGGGCGATTTTCGTTTTACTGTTAGTTAGAGGAACTCTATTCCATGAAAGAACATACATGACTACCAATTTTCAAGCTGATAGATCTAATAGTTTAAAAAAGAAATATTTATCGATTACGCCCCTTAATCTCCGGAAATGAAACTTGGTGGTTGATATTCGTGAAACCTATTTTGTAGCAGTTCTCTACTCTACGAAAGAAATCTGCTTACCAAATTTCAAGACTGAATGTTTTGAAATTTTGTAAGTAGATTCCTTAATAGTTTAAAAATGGGAATGATTATCTATAACACCCCTTGAGTCCCCGCAACGCCGCTTGGGGGTCTGTTTTCACAAAACCCATTTTGTAGGGGAACTGTATGAAAGGAATCTGCTTACCAAATTTGAAGACTGTTCATCTAATAAGTTAAAAATGAAAAAAAAATATCTGTAATGCCCCTTGAGCGCCCGCAAGGCCACCTAGAGTTCGATTTCCACAGACATATTACATAGGGGATCTTTAATCCATGAAAGGATTCTGATTCTCATATTTCAAGATTGTACATTCAGCATATTAAAAATGGAAATAATTATCTATAACGCTCCTTAAGCCATACAACGCTGCTTTGGGGGTCGATTTTCACGAAACGCATTTTGTAGCGTATCTCTATCCTATGAGAGGAATCTGCTTACCAAATTTCAAGACTGGGCTTCTAAAAGTTTAAAAATCGGAATAACTATTTATACCTCCCCTTAACCCCCCCCCACAACACCCTTTGTGGTTCAATTTTCCCCAAACCCATTTTGTAGCGGATATTTACTCCTTGAAAGAAACATACCTACCAATTTTGAAGCAGGTATGTCAAGTAGTTTAAAAACGAAAATATTTATCTATTACGCCCCTTAATCCCCCACAACGCTACTTAGGAGACTATTTCCCAAAACTCATGTTTTAGCTGATCTCTACTCTATGAAAGGAATTTATTTGTAAAATAGAAAGACTATACGCCTCAAACTTTAAAAATGGAAATAATTATATCTAACGCCCCCGCAACGCCACTTGGTGGTCGATTTTCACCAAACTCATTTTGTAGTGAATCTCTACTCTACGAAAGGAATATGTTTACCCAATTTCAAGATTGTACGTCGAGTAGTTTAAAAATGGAAACAATTATTTTTAACGCCCCTTGCGGTTCAAATTTCGCAAAAAAAAAATCCGTTCTTAGCTGATCTCTAATCTATGAAAGGAACATGTCTATCAAATTTCAAGTCTGTATGTTGAATATTTCCGGAGATATCGTGATTAGTCAGTCAGTCAGTGAATGAGTCGCTATTCTGCTTTATATATATAGATATGTGGCCAGCGGAATTGTAATGTTTTTCCGAAGTGACCTGCAAGGTCATTTTGGGTTGGCCACCCCTGCCCTACGCAAAACCCCATCAGAAGACTTTTCAAGTACCACCAAAAGTGGAGATTCCCTTTCCCCCTCACACTCTGCAGTTTCTTCCGCTCTTTTCTGTTTTATTACCCAGAGCAATAAAAGTTCCTACCCACCTACATTTTTTTTGTACCTTTCTTTTCTTTCCTAGAGACTTCAGACCAATGTTTGTCATGAACCAATGAAAACACCGTTTATATATTTAGAAATTAATTTTTAAAAGCAAGTGTTTTTAATAGTTTATTCACTGGATTATCATTGTGTGAATACTTTATTTTCTAATTTAAAAAGAAACTAGACCGATTCAATATTTTATCTATAGTAATAAAAGAATTTTATAAAAATTGTGTAAAATGTATTGCGCAAAGAAACCGCAGCATCTATTATACTAAAAATTTAGTCAGACTTGACCAGGAAATTGAAAATGTTCAATGATAGAAAATACCAGTCAGTGTCGGTTTATCCATTAGGCACTTGGGGATGTCGCTCTGGGTCGGGAAGGCCCGGATAAGCTGGTCTTAAGGTATCTGTACACATTCGAAGAAAAATTTTTGAGAAACTGTAATATTTGCTATTAAAATATTTTTTACTGATGAAATATAACTCCAAACTAAGAAAAATACATTTAATATTTTACTTATAGCACACAAAAAATTTTCAGGGAGAAAAACATAGTGAAAATATTAATTAAATTGATTATTAGAATAACGCACATTACTCAAACATAAACAAAAATATTACTTTTCTGTAAATTTCATGTTGATCATCATAATAATTTTTAGGGCTGGTACTATTTTTCTTATGATAATCAAAATATTACAATTTTTATCAAGGTTCGAGTAAAAGAGCATTGAAAAATCACTAAAAAATTACTACGAGACATGATATACACCTTAGTTACTAAAAACATATCAACTTTATAATCATGGAAATGGTAGGGGTTCTTTAAATCTATAAAATAAATGTACTTGTAAAATTTAAAGTAATTTGGTTCACAACTTTTTCTGATATTTACGTTGTCAGATGCCAATACGTTAAGAAAATGCATTTTGAGATAAATCAGAAATAAACTTTAAACTGCAATTTTTAATATCAAACCCAATTAGATATACTTAAAATGCCCTGATTTATAAATAACAACCTCTTTCCTCTCTAAAACATTGATTTTCCCCCCCTTGTAGCTCTTAAAACTTTTCTATGTTACTTTACATTAGGTGTTGAATGACATTCTCTGCATCGTTAATTCTATTAACGTCAAGATGTTTGTATGATTTTAAAGTAGAATAACCAAAAGTTATATTAAGTTTTCTAAAAATGTCAACACAACCCTTGTACCCCTCATTTAAATTGTATAACGGCATCCAATGCACCAAATTTTAAAATTTTGAGGCACATGAAAACTTTTTTTGGTACTTTCTGCCATATAATGCCATTAAAACACTCATTTGAGCTATGCGTTTTGCCATGCAGGCATTTAGTAAGTAGTTCTTAGATGCATAATTCTAAATATGTAGGCTAATATTTCATTGGATAAACCTTTATGTTTTTCTTTCGGCTTTTGGCCACAAGATAGTGCTCGCTGGTAGTAGCACCAACTATCTTTTCCGATGAAACGCTGTGCATGCATGGGTTTCTCGACATTTAATAAGCAATGAAACAGGGCCGCAATAACATTTTGTTGAAGACCGGAGAGGTTTCCAACATTGCTACGATCAACAATTCCATAATAGTTTTGCAATCAAGCGGTAAAAGAGTCGATGAGTTTGCCTTCACCAGGCAGATTTTTATTTTTTGACTTTTGTTTGCACACTCTCGCACCTACTCTATTATGAACATGACCGATGCATTCATATTTTGTGACGCTATCTTTCCCATAAGTGTATTTGACACTGATAAAACCCTTAGAATCCCCGTCAGTGTGCATGTTTGCGGTCTCGTTTCACAATAGAATGGTGCAAGATTACAGTAGTACCAACAGTTTCCATTCGTAATGCAAAACCTTAAAAAATTGCTATGGCATATGTGATCTGCTGCAAAAGTTTCCGACTCAATGCTTTTAAGCATTTTAGAAATCTTTCTGCGGGTGGGACAATATGACGACATAATTTCAATGTCCCCTACTTTACCAGTGTCAACTGATGAAGCTGCGATACACACATTCATGGAAGTGTAACCCCTACGCTGCCACGTTCTATCAACTGAAACACCACATTCAACTATTTTATTTTTAGAAGGATGTAGAACTAACAGTTCAGAATCTACATTTGCATTGATAGTTCACTAACTTCTGAAATCACAGACATGAGTTTGCTCTCATGATTAGTGTACACAGTTTTACTGAGCCTGGGTAAATTTAACGTACCACATAATTTAAACCCACCAGAAAAAACCTTTACCAATTTGTCTCATACCATAAAAAAATCTTGTATTCACTTCAGGACAGCTTAAAGTTTTCTTTGAACTAGAAACCCCTGGGTAAAATATACAATCTTAGACCTAATAACAAAATTTGAGTACAAACCATATCTAAAATCCTCAGAAAGCAGTAAAACTTCTTGGTAACATCTTGGACAATAAAGTTGTAAAATTTTTTTTAAAGGACTTCTATGTCCATAATTATGTTACTGATATGTGGTTTACTTTCATTTTCTGCTATTTCTTCATCAAAAAAGCATGCATTTTAATTTTCGAGGAACTAGCATTGGGTAGATGTTGAGCTGCAATTTTTGAAATTTTTATTACTATATCCATTCACACAAAATTGACACTTTCTATTTGCACTTATTCTACGTTTAGTTTTACCAATTTAAAGGAAAAAAAATAATGTTTTCAACAGTAAAAAAGGATTAAACCGAAACTTATAAAGAGCTGCGCAATGGCAAGAAAATGTAAACATACAATAACACACTCTCTTTTCCTGCCAGATTCTGGATAAAAATATTAGTAAAAACCTGTTGCCAATTATATTTTTGGAAATTCTGAAAACTCAAATTCATATTTTAAAGTATATAAATTTCCTACTATTGCATATTTAAACCAAACTTTGAAAAATAAAAATGTAAAACATTTTTTTCAACTTCCGGAATGCAGACTTCTACTTCCGGTTTCAAAAAGTAACTACCCAGTAAAATTCAAATCCCCATAACTTAGGTTCTAAATAAGATAGAAACAAAATTTAAGCTGCATTTTAAAGGAAAAAGCTCAAATTTTAAAATAACATCAAAATTCAAAAATCGAAAATTTTGGCGAAAATGACATTTTGAAGGTGTACGGATACCTTAAACAGGTTTTCTAGTTATAAATTTCGCTTCTCCAGTGCCAAGAGTACCTGTGGATCTTCCGCTCCCAGGTATCGAAATGAGCCTAAACACAGTTTGAATAGAAAAAAAAGCATATTTAAAAATACAGCGACTTTAAAATCGCGATATTGCATATTTATTCGAATCTAAGACTCACCTTTTTATTCCGATGTTAATGCTACTAAAAATTGGTTGCAAGATGGAAAATAATCGATGACGGAAAAATTCATCGGATAAGAAAATTCAACAATATACTATCGGTGAGAAAAGTTATAGGTTTTCGTTTATTTTTAAAAGTTTTTAATACTGGTAAAATAAAATAATTTTTCATTTCTTATTAATTCACCTTTTTTTTATTTCGCAAAATGAGTTAGCGAGTGAACATAAACGTCGCACTGAGGGCTTTTGGGGATGGACCTCGTAATTTTGAACCATGGTCAAGTGACGAGGACGACACCTGAGCTAGTATTCCCTCTCCTAACTACCACATCACACCAACGGGAGAGCATTTAAGCTCTTGACAGATTTACAAATAGAACTACAAACAGATTACAAATAGAATTTTAAATTTTAATGATGAAATGAGCTTTATATAAAAGATACTCGTAGTTATATAAGCTTCAATCCATTTTACATATACATTCATAATCTCCTTTCCGATTGTTTATTGTGACTTGGGCAACCTCGGGAGCCACAGGGTTCCATGGAACACAGTTTGAAGACTATTGCACTATATGAATGCTGAGGAGAACGAAACAGAAGAAAAGGTAGATATACAGCAGGGAAAAATTAAGTTTCATGTTTCAATCTGTTGTATTAAAAATGGACTAACAGTATGAAGCAATTTTACTCTTATGGAATAAATATAGTACCATAGAAAATTATATGTTGTATTTTCCAGAATTAAGCTGGCATTTAATTTACAAATAAATCTTCATAATTTGCTATGTAAAAATAAATTCTACGTAATTGGTGAGTATGGTGTCTTTTGGGGAGAATTTTGTTTTTATTCTTTTATCCCCTCTCTCTAAAAAAAAATAATATTCCTAACATGTTTCAAAAATTTCCAATCTTATTAGTTTTGGAAGATGCATAACAATCATCAATCAAAAAAGTATCAAAATAGTAAAAAATGTTGGTTTCTTTTTTCACTGATATATAGAACATTTCTTGTCGAATAATTCTTATTTATTCACCGATTCTACAAAGTAGAAAGTAAACTTCTTAGATATGCATTTTATCTGATCCTTTTTCTAAAAAAATAATAAGTGTGTGAAAGCACTACTGTTTCAAATGCAGAATCGAAAATTTTATCTACGTTAAATAATGTTTGTTCTTACATGTTCTAATAATATGCACTTATATATAATTTATAAAAAGCAATAAAAAATATTCGTGTGTTAAAACGAAGTAGTTATCCTAAAGGGAAAGTTTATCAATTGTAATTGAATTATTATAATTTTTCAATTATAATTCATAAGATTACGCTGGATTCCATTTGGATTTGCTTTTTCAGTATTGAGGTGGGGGGGGGGGTGATTTCTCTTTTCTAAATAATAAATTTTCTTAATTTGTTTCAATGATTGTTAAAAAAAATAACATCTACTGTCTATTAATACCATTTCCTTCTTCGGTGGTGTGGGGTAAAGCGGTCGTGGTTAGAGCTGACACATCCCCCCCCCTCCCATCTTAGAACAGATAAAATGTTCAAATAAATAAGTAAATATAAATGCTTTTAAAAATCACAAATATAATTTAAAACGATATTTTAAATGGCAAATATCTTTCACGTGTGCTAACGTTTTTTCCCTTCTTTTTACGGAAGTTTTCTGTTTTTTCACGTTACAAGAATAAATACATTTTTTATTTATATTAAATTGTTAAGATATTATAGTGCGAATGCGTTTTAAAGATAGCGAAGTGTAATAAAAATAAGAACTTTCAGAGAAATATTTAAAAATTAATAGTAAGTAACAGTATAAATGAAGCGTCGAAACTGTGTACAACAGATGAAATGTTTTTTTCCCTCCCTTTTTGTGTCCCCCCCCTTTATTATGTTTTTTTTCTTCTTAATTATGTTTTTTTTTGTTGTTATTATTATTGTTTTGTAATGTTGTTACAACTTACGTCTGTAAGCCTCATGTTATGCAATGTGGAGCATGAGGAGTTTTGCAAATAAATTTATTTTCAAAAAAACAGATGAAATGTGACTGATTAGGGAAACAATGCAATAGTTACAAGAATATCCACTCTTCCAACCCAGCTTCCCAGAGCAGACAGTGTTTCCAATGTCGTCCGCTCTGACCACTTAACCTTTCCTTCATACTGAGGGGAAATGTCCAATCTGGGGTCAAAGGCTATCTTTGACTGCAAACCCCTCTCTTTTCAACTTGACATAGATTGCCTTTCTGCATTGTTCAACTCTCATTCTAACTACCTGCGGGAGGTGTTTTTTCGACTAATGGATTTTTCTTTTTCACCCGATTTTCTGGGATACTGGGTATAGGCAATTTTTGCTGGCACCCCATATATCTAATTTTCGTTTCGCATTGTTCAAAGACTTGAATACTACCTATCATAGGATGTTTACGAGCTCTATAACTTTAAGTTTTAATTTTTTAAAAATTAGTTTTCTTAAAAGTTTATTCAACGGGTTATCTTTTTGTGAATGATTTATTTTCTAATTTAAAAATAAACTAGTAATACAAATAAATATCTTAACTGCAGTACTAAAAGAAAAACACCTATAAACAGCCAATATCTGTTCATACTGTAATGCCTCACATATTTCTCTTTTTTCATAAAAAAAGTTATATAAAAAATTTACTACTTAAAAATTCTATGATATATTTAACTAAAATGGATATATATTTTGAATTAACTTCAATTCTAAATTTGATACGTTTAAAATGTATTCCGCGAAGAAATCACACAACAACTATTATATTAAAAATTTTGTCAAGAACATCAGGTTACTGAAAATGTTCAATGATAAAAAAATGCCAGACAGTAATTTTTAATAAAAAAAAAAACTAAAATCACGATATTGCCGTATTTATTCGAATCTAAGCCTCACTTTTCCCCCGATGCTTATGCTACTAAAAATCGGGTGCAGCTTAGAATCGAAGTCGGAAAAATTCATCGGAGGGGAAAATTGAACAAGATACGTTCGGATAGAAAAAAATCACAGGTTCTCATTTATTTTAAAAAAAGTTTTTATAATATTGGTAAAATAAATTAATTATTTTCATTTCTTATTAATTCACTGTTATTATTTTTTTATTTCGTAAAATGAATGAGTGAATTTTAATGTCGCACTGATCAGTTACTGAAGGGCTTTTGGCGACGGACCTCGTAATTTTGAACCATTAAATGATGAGGACAACACCTGAGATGGCATCCCGTCTCCTACCAAACCAACGGGAGGACGTTTGAGCTCTGAACAGATTTAACGTACATCGCGTTTTCGCCGTGGTAGTCGAGTTCTCAACGTATCGGATCGTGGCTGGTATGTCACGAGTTCGAGCCCAGTACCACTAAATACCCGCCGTGTAGGGAAACGATGCACGCTAAATCTGTCGAGAGCTCAAACGTCCTCCCTCTTAGTTAGGAGAGGGGGAAATTCAGGTGTCGTCCTCGTCACTTGACCATGGCTCAGAATTACGAGGTCCGTCGCCAAAAACCATTCGCGTAGCTGAACAGTGCAACGTTATTATTCACTCCCTCGTGCATCGCTTCCCTACACGCAGGTCTTGAGTGGTACTAGGCTCGAACTCATGAAACGCCAGCCACGATTCCGTTACCTTGACCACTAGGCTACAGCGGCCACATTTTATTTCGTAAATTTATCATAGGTCGAAAACATATTTGACACTATTTTTAGTTTTCCCTCCACTAAACGGGCTGAGAATTTGGGGTACGGCTTAGAATTGGAGAAAATTAATTAAAAAAATAAGTTTGCTGCTAATTTAATTAAAAAACAAGATTTGGTTAACCATTGTTCCAATATTTTAATGGTAAAATTGTACGTTAAATATAAAATCTATTCGATGAAAAAAAGTTTTTTTGTTAGTTAATAATAATAATAATAATTGCATTACAATAATTAGATTAAAATTTTAAATTGTGAGCTTCAAGGAGTAGTAATTTGTGTTCTCTAGTGAATTCTCAGCTTTCGGTGGGTCAAGTATAAAATAAGTATACTTTCAATTTTTTATTCAGTCGCTTCACATAATTTAAATATTTTTATATGCATTTCATTAATAACAGGCAGAAAAAAAATCTAAGCAGCATAGTTATAAATTATCTATATAATTTAAATTTTTAAAGCACACATGCAGAAAATATTGAAAACATTCCTAAATGGGAAAGTTCATCATGTTTGAGAAGTTAAATCTGTGTACATCATAAATCTTCTTTATTGTCCACACTATTTGTCACAACTTGCTGGTTACCATAATTTCAGCTGGCAACTATATTTCAGAAAGCTTTCGCCAAAATTAAGTATTCGTAGCCAAGAAAAATTCGTGTTACAAAACGATGGTGGCGCCATCTCTTTGAGATAGTCCTAACTACGCCAAAAATAATTCAGAATGAACTTAAAATTTAAAATAGTTCATTAATAAAAGCATAAAACTTAATTCTGGCTACACTAGTCAAAAGAGGGAAGCATGCTTTCTAATATACTATTTAATTCTACTCGAAAAAATCAATTTTTTTCTATTAAAATGTGCTTCGCGTTTTCATTTCCTATATTTTAACATAGAAAACTCAAATTTCATTTTGCAATAATGCTGAAAACTGCGTATTTTTTCAAAAATCAAAATTCAAAGAACACTATCCTCTAAACAATAATTTTTTTATACCCATAGAAATTTGTATTATTATTGGAGCTTTTTCCTGCCGGCAAATGTGCTTCCCGTTTGATCCCTATCCTTTAACATTGACCGAAAACAGCCTTAACACGGTACTTCTCGCCCAGGATGTGTCATACCCACTGTCTTTTTTCAACGCTCCTTCTAAACCTTTTTTTGTGAAATTGATAATCTCTCGTGTAGCTGACTTTACGGTCATATCATTTGAGGGGTCTTAGCTTGTAGGCGAATTATAAATATACATATTTGGATATCGCCTGTTCGGGTATGTCATACCCTGCGCGTGAATCACCTTTACAGTTCTGAATGCATAAGCACGTTTTAAATCCTCCTTATGCTATGGCATACTATTGTAGTTATGATGAAGAAATGTGATATATAAGTAATTTAATAGAGGCAGTATTTTATAGATATAGTACTGCAGTATTTTCGGATGAAAAAAGTCTCTTTGTGGGTATGATGATGAAGAATCAAATGATGAATAGTATAATAACAAGTATGATTTCTATACTGAAATCGAACCAGATTTAGAATACTGTTGATAATAAATGTTTTATATGTAGAGACACAAAAATATTTGGAAAGAACGTAGTTTTCAAGGAGACAACTGGTACACTATCCACTTTCAGATGAACTTTTGAAGAAAAACAACTGATGCTGGAACGATAAGAGAAACTAAACAAGAAATTCCTAAATTTTTAATTTAAAGAATACAGAAGTTTACACCTATATGTTTAGTTTTAAAAATATACAGATTAAAAAAATTTAAGGTCCAGTTCAAACATCGCACTCCCTCACGACGAGATTAAAGGAGTGTATAAACAATGTACTGAATGCCCTTATAAAAAGAGGAGAAAAAATAAATTTACGTTTGAAATATATAATAAACATATTGTATTTCCTATTTTTTTCCCTTTTGAACCTTTGTATACAAATTTTACGGTAAAAACACAATATAAACACCCTTGGGTGTGATATACCCAGCGAGAGAACTTTAGGTCGTTTTTTTCACGTGAGTAATTTTGGGATAATAAATCATTTGTATCACCCTAATGTTGTAGTCATTTTCCCATATTTTGGGGTTCAGCCTTTTTCTTGCACAGTAAGAAAAATCTCCTCCAGACAAGAGAAAAAATTCTGGCGTATTAATACGTCTAAATTTAATGTGTAATAATGTCTGTTAAATGTGTAACAGCTTGTTATAGGACGTTTTTGGATTCATATAGTACCTCAGAAGTAAAACTGGTAGTTGGATTTAGTCTTTCGGATTGTTCCCCAATACCAGGTAAACAAAATTATCTTGGATAATACAAATTAAAGTAGAGCACATTACACTTATGAGGTAGAAAAATATTTCCTCGACGAGACCATTCAAAACATCTACTTGTGCAAAGTATGAAACTTTGTCATAAAAGATTCACACTGCTTACTTTCTCCATTTAAACTGTCCACAATTCTTTTTCCAGTGAAAGACTCTCATAATGAGCCTTATCAACAGACTTTTAATAATTTATTTGTTTATTATTTTGCTTTCATAATATTGAGTCGCAAATATTTAAAGTTTGAGAAGCATTGTGTTAAGCAGTTGAATTTCACAATGACTAATCTTTTCACAAATAACTGCAATCTTTCTAGGAATAAAAGTGTTTTAACATCATAATTCTGACTGAAAAGGGAATTTTTCGGAAAAAATAACGTAAAAAACTTATTTTAAAAGAAAAAAAAATTGAGAAAAAAACCAGATTATACATTTTATATACTTCTTACATTCCCCAAGTGCATTGTAAACACCATATCCAGAAGAGAATACCCATGCTTTAAGTCGTGACTATATTTTAAAATGAAATGAGTCTAAAATCTGGGGAATAAAGTTCAAGTTGGTACCAAAAAGTAAATCAATGAGTCTCTTTCATACCATATGTCTTATACTGATATTAATGTAACAGCTGCATTCCTTAGAAATAAATATACGATAATTCAAATTGATATATTATCCGAAAAGGAAAAAAAATCATATTACTCTTAGATTAAAAACCCAACAACTGATTATATTTAGGTTGCAATGTATAAATGTGTACGTTTTGGGGTAATATATAAATTTGCAAATATTAACTACCGAAGTGAGCTCTCTAAATTAAAAGAAAACTGATAAATCTCTCTCATGGTTTACCTTAGAAGAAAATCAAAATTGCTTAAATTCTAAATTTAAATATATTTACCCAACTTATTTTAGGTTTATTAATTTATTTCCAATTAAAATTGATTTCTCTTTTAAAAATATGGTTTTCATATTAAGATACAAGATCTTCTTATACTAGCGTATTATATGTTTGTTTAATAATTTTTCATGTTTAACCCGGGAATTCACGCGCACGGGGTATCTCATACCCATCTCCTAAATTTCTTACTTTTTTTAATTTTTCTTCCAAATCTTTTTTGGTAAATGGATGATTCCCCGTTTAGCTGACTTTAGTCATTTCCTTGAAAGGGTTCAAGCCTGTCAGCGAATTCTTAAAATAGATATTTGGATACCACTCCATTGGGTGTGTCATCCCCCGCGCGTGGATTTCCTTTTCAGTTCACAATATGTGAGTACGCTTTAAAATCTTTCTTTCGAGATAGCGTGTTATAGTAGTTATGACGAAGAAAAGCGATATTTGAGAAACTTATTAGGTATAGTATCCACCAATGAAGAAAGTTTCAGCTATGTATAACTTTTTATAATTTGACGAAGGGAGCAGTTGAAGTTGTCGAGGAAATAGCCGCAACGTATTCAACGGCTGGAAAATGCAATCGTTTGCAGATGACAATATTTTTGCATTGTGTTGAATGTTACGGTAACAAATGCGCGATGAGTGAGGGAATATTAACGTCGCAATGTTCATCTACTCGAGCGCTTTTGATGACAGACCTCGTAATTTTGAGCCATGGTCAAGTGATGCGGACGACACCTGATCTCGCAGTCCCCTCTCCTAACTACAACACAAAAAAAACGGGAGGACGTTTGAGCTCTCGACAGATTTAACGTGCATCGGTCCCCTACACGGTGGGTCTTGAGCGGTACTGGACTTGAACTCATGACATGTCAGCCACGATCCAATACCTCGACCACTGGGCTACCGCGGCCCCGTAAAAAATGCGCGAATTATTTTGTTGAGCACTCAGAAAACACTTACTCAGTATCGAAGCAGGCGCTCATTTTTGAAGTGATTGGGATTTTTCAACTTACTCAAGTATATAAAGAATGTCGGAGCCGGCAACCAAGGCTTTCTTGAAATTTATAGGAAGAATTAAGACCCTGTGGAGGCAATGGACCACCTGTAAGTAAGGTTGAAAGAATGTATAAAAGGTGTGATGAATTCTCTAATTAATAGGACAGAAAGAATAAATTTATGTGGGAAAAGTGTGATAGACACATATGTATGGAGCACATGGCAGGTATCGACCAAAAATGTGCACACAAATTATTTGTAAATAGTATTTAAAATATATCTTGACTATAGTACACACCTTATTTTCTTTCTCTTTGCACCTTAGTATACAAATTTTGTGGTAAAAATAGAATGCACCACTCGTGGGTATGAGATACCCTGCGCGAGAACTTCCGTTCGTTTTTTTTAGCTAGATTGATCACGGTTTAAAAATTTAAAATTTTTAAATTATCTCTGCCAAAAACAGTAAGACGTTAATTTATGACCCAAACTAATTCCATTGTAAATTCTCTTTCCAGAAGAGAATTTTTTTTAATGAGGAAAATATACCATTAGATTTGCATATTTAAGCTTAATTCAAGAAATAACGAACATGAATCCAGCGTTTTTCTAAAAACAGAAAAGTTCATAGTACTTCTCCAAGAAGTATGAAAATTCCAATTTGTCTTGAAAGCCTCTTCAACTTCTTTTCGCAAGTCTAGGAAGAAAAGTTTGCTTGTTAAATTCACTCCTCATTCAATTTCCAATATTAAAGAAAAATTCTTGAAAGTTCGACATTAGATTTGACTCTAAAGTTTTTAAATAATTTTCTTTCTCATAATTAAAAACTAGATCAATAATTCAGTTTTCGTACTTTTATAATTGGTTCCGTACATGGCGAAAACTTTAACCGCAGAATGGTTTAAGCCGTTGAGACATTTTAAAACATTTTGCGTGCTAAAATATGCTTAAATTTTTGTAAAAAAAAATCGTTCATATTTTTAAAAAAAATTCAAAATGTATTTGAAATTATATAAAAAATAGCACACATACAATTTTTATAGAATTTATTCCACAAAATGGGAAAAAAAGTAATTTTAAAAAAAATAACATAACATAAAAATAATTTTGAGCGTTTTGAGAAATTTAACTAACCTTCTTTGAAAACAGAACATTGTTTTTGTTGCAATTTAAGAAGAAAGGAAATAAAAAAAGTATTATGAAAAATTTAACAATCATGCGATCAATAATTTAATATACTCATCTAATGTTAAGAAGAAAAGAGACCCTCACCCCTCACTATCTCCGAAACAATTAAACCTACAGAGACAAAATTTAATAGATATGTTCCTTTCATGGAGTAGCGAAGCGCTAAGAACGGAGTTGGCAAAAAATCGACTCCGAAGGGGCATTGCGGGGGGTTTAAGATGCGTTATAGATCAATAAATCCGTTTTTGAACTTTTGGATCTACAGACTTGAATGTTGGTATGTTCCTTTCATGGAGTAGAAATATACTATAAAAGAGGTTTTAAGCAAAATTGCCCCCCTGGCATTGTAGGGCTTAATGGCTCCATAGATACATATTTCCCTTTTTTTATTATTAGGCGTTAGGGCTTCAAATTTGATAGGCATTTCTCTTTCATGGAGTAGAGATCCGCTAAGAGGCGTTGTGGAGGTTTAAAGGGCATCAAAGGCATGGAAATATGAGACCTAAGACTCTCAAACTTGCTAACTTGGTCTTTTCACGAAGTATAAATCCGAAATAAAAGCGATTTTAAAGTTAATCAAGAAACGTGAGTATATAGTCTTTAATCTTTAGTAGTGAGTCGTTCATCCTTAAGACATTCAAGCTACATGTCCCTTTCGGGGATGTGGAAATAATAACGAGGCTGAGTATTTGAAGAGGACTTCAGCAGTTTAGGAAAGAAACTGATAAGTAGTCTTCAAGCGGATCAAGAGATATGCGTACATTTGATAATCTTATGTGCTCAGATTAGGAAATTAATTAAGATGGCTCCCCCAGTGGCTTAACTTTAATTAATCCTAAATTAATTTGTTTTAAATAAAAGTAATTCTTTTGATAACAATGTCGGCTTCATTAATGACCTAAACTAAACCTCACCCCCGTGTTGCGACAAATCATGCGTTTTAAAAAGTGAATTCCAATTAGGATCATCAATTTTTTTATTTGGATCTTATACTAAAACTTAAAAACAAAATATCGATACCTTTTGACGCATATTTGATATCTTGGTAATTTATGATTAATACCTTTTGACGCATATTTCTGATTCTTTAGAAAAAATGCATACTCCGTATTCTACATAAATATATTTACAGATAACATAATTCTTGTGATCTTCACTATTCCAATGCACCATTTTTATTTTATACGGTACGAGGATAGTGAATAGTTATCCTTTTTTTTTCCTCTCGGAAGCATACAAAGAGAAAAAGAGGATTCATATCAACGAAAAAAGTTTCCTTTCCACAAAAAAATAAACAAAAAACTAGGACCACTTTTTCTGTTTCTTCAAGCATGATAATATTATACTCCGCAGGAAATCCACCTTACTTTAATAAAAAAAAAAGATGTTACATTCTGTAGAATGTTTCGAATAATATCCGGTGAATTTGCCTCAGATCTGGGATTTTCACGGAGAAAAACTACTGAACGTTTTATTAAAAAAAATGTTTATTTTTTTGTTTAATATTTTATATATATATATATATATATATATATATATATATATATATATATATATATATATATATATATGCATACATATATATGTCTATATATATATAAACAAAATAGTTATAAGACCTGAGATAACTAGTCGAGATAGTAAGAAATATTAGCCACAGTAGTACTGTCGTAGACTCAGCGTTAGGAACCAAGATTTGCAGGTGTAAACAAAGTTTTGCGGCTCGCCAACCTTCACCTGTTTTTGCCAATACTCTGGGCAAAAAAGGAAGAAATATTAAGAAAAATTTAACTATTACTAACAAAAACACAATACTATTAATATATAACGATAAAATTATAACCTACTATTGATTACTACTATGTGTTAAAATCGATGTAAAATAAATAGATGATAAAACTTACTATGTGAGTACAGCAACAAACCATGTTTCCAGCGCAAAACAAAGACGTATAGTAGTAGAACATAAAATTAGCAAATTATGATAGTATTATATTAAATCTATATATATGCATTTAAAAACTTTAAATATTGATGTAAAATAAAAAGAAAATACACTTCTAGCCACCGTAAATGCAACAACAAGAAAGACAAGACATAGCACAACAAAATTTATTTTGTAGATAACATGTTGACCAAGTATCAAATGATTAAATTTATAGACTTCTGTGAAGTGTTGTTTCCTGCTAGAATCAGTAGCCAAAGTAGCCGCCATTGTTGGAGATCACCGCTGCCACACGCCTCGGCATTGATTTAGAGAGACTTTGGATGTGTTCTTGGGTTACAGCAGACCAAGCAGCTTCCACACGTTGCCAAAGTTGATCTGGTGTGGCAGCTGGGGGTGTAATCTGGGTCAATCTTTGAGCAATCATGGACCACATGTTTTCTATCAGCGAAAGATCCGGAGAGCGAGCCGGCCAGGGAAGCAATTCAATCTGGTGATTGACGAAGAACCTTTGGACAATGCGTGCCACGTGTGGTCTCACATTATCCTGTTGAAAAATGGGTGTGGTCAAGTCCTGAAGGTAAGGAAGGGCTCCAACACTTCGGAGATGTAGCTCTGGCTGTTTAAAGTACCTGGAATGCGTACTACAGGAGTGCGAGAGTGATATCAAATACCGCCCCATACCATAATACCTGGTGAAGGACCAGTGTGGCGGTGCATAACGCAGCTGTTCAGCATCCTCTCTCCACGGTGTCTCCAGACTCGAATCCGATCATTGTGGTGTTGCAGACAGATGCGTGACTCGTCAGTAAAGACAACTTCATTCCATTCTGCCGCCCACATCCTTCTTTCATCGCACCATTGGTGGCGAAAACCTCTGTGGTTCTGCGTCAAGGGTAGACCAAGCAATGGACGTCTTGCGGATAGGCCACTTTGCTGTAAACGCCGTCGAATGGTAAGCGCAGATACTGAATGATGCGTTACAGACTCAATGTGCTGTGCTGTGGTTCGTGATGTGACTGAGCGATCCGTCACTGCCATGCGCAATATTTGCCTGTCCTCACGTGAAGTGGTGCACTGAGGTGGATGCGATCGACCACGTTGGTCCGTCGTACCCTCTTGCATCCAACGGTCACATATCCGCATTATAGTTGTTTGGTTTCGTCCAACACGACTACCGATTTCCCTGAAATCGGTGCGCCACTATCCTTCCTCTGTCGAACTCGGATACTTGATCAAAAGCTGATCGCAGTTTTCTACGAGACATAACTGATCTTTTTTTGATAAAACCACAAGAAGAAAACAATTGTCGAACTTGGAATCGTTGAAATCTCGAAGCCTTAAATAGCGGTTTGAGGTGGCGCCACCGGCGTGCGTGATGTGTGTCTGCGCTGAAATTCTAATCATTTGTATATCTCACCTCCACTAATGCATCTTGTAAAGTTTATGTTATTTGCGTTCTTCCTTCAGGGTGTTGCATTTATGGTGGCCATCAGTGTAAAAGGACTTTCCAAATATACACAATGATATTTAAATAAAATTTAGTATAATGATACACATGTATATATGTATGTGTGTGTTTGTGTTTGTGTAAACATATATATATATATAATATATATATATATATATATTAATTAAGTTGAAAAAAGCGCGCGCGATTTACTAACATACTCATCATAATATCTCTGAAACTATTATACTTACTGTCTTTAATTTTGGCCAGCATGTTTCTTTTATCAGACAGAGATCCGCTAAGAATGGGTTTTACGGAAATCAACTCCCAAAAAAAGAGGGGAGTGTGAGGAAGATAAATCTGGCATCTTAGAAATTCAATTCCTGTCTGTTTTTTAATCAAGACCATACAGGAGTCCTTTTGAGTATATTAAAGATTTTAACGCTATATAGAACTTAGATATCTATAAATTAAATATAATACTTAGTCATATATTCTCATTAAATACGGTACTGGTTTTCATAAAATTTCTGTTGTATTTGTATAGCATAAATGTATAATTTTACAATTATTTTTATAAAAAAAATATTTTAAGAAAAAAAAAGTATATTTAAAATTTTTATAAAAGCCCAAAGTTACGAAAGAAGTTTCTGCTTGGATAAGCAAAAATTCGGCACTTGAACGCTTAATTTTCAAAGTACTATTTTTATTTTAACTGAACATATCATGAATCATAGTTTGAAATAATTAAAAAAATAGAAAAACTAAATTTTTATGAACATATTCACGTTACCTTCCAAAAATTCAGCTAGGAAGCTAAATGGTAAAAATACAATTTAAGAAGAGTAATCAAAAATACAAACTGTGATAATTCTTCCCATATTTTGAAACGCATCAATTAGTTCTAAAGCTATATTCTCAGAAAGTCTCTGACTTCAATTTTTTCAATTTCTTTTGGTACGGAAACTATTTCAAAGTACACTTATTTTCTAAAAAAATTTACAGTTATCCAAAATTTATACCATTTTTCAATGATACAAAATGAGTAAATGGTCAGCAAGTCTCACTAAGGCATAGCTATCCATCCCTCGTTACGGTTTGGATTGTTTGACTTATAGCTTGTAATAGATTGCACCCTGATTTTGATGAAACGATTCTACACTTCCAGGAAGGATCATTGTGAATTTACTTATTTTATTCGATTACGACGTATTAATTTTATATAAAATCTAAAAATTCTTGAAAATTCTCAAAACTTATTTCTGGAGAAACTTCTATTGCGAAGAGTTATACCACATGCAGTAGACCATAATAAAGCAAATTCCAAGTTGCTAGCTCCTGTGCATACATAATCGAAATGTAAGCATTAAGTTCTTTCTTAAAAAATAAACATCGTTTTCCAACATTCGACGAGCTTCTGTGTTTGTGCATTTTATCATAAGAGATTTAAAACGCTAAAATAAAAATAAACCAATCACTCCGAATTTTTCCAGTGTTCACATTTCCTTTTGCTTAACAAGTTGGCAATTTTCTCGCTACATATTTTGGGTTTTTAATATACCGTTTGAAGCCCAGTGGCTAAGTGGTTAGTGCATCGCGTTTCCACGCCAAAGGTTCAAAGTTCAAACCCCGGGCTGGCCAAGGTTGACTCTGCCTTTCATCCCTTCAGTGGGTCGATAAATTGAGTATCAAGCTTGCTTGGGAACTTAACACTGGAGGCTTAGCGTCAGACTGACCACCTGACCGGAACATCTGATCATGCACCTCAGGGCCCATGGTTGAGTATACTGAGTTGGGTGCAGTAGGCGTTGGCTCTCATGGGCTCTCGCGCCACTGAGTTAAGTTAATTTACCGGTTACATCTCCAACAACAAATTCTTACCACTGTAAGACAACGTGAGCCCAAATTCCACCTGATTTTAAGAAAAATCAATATAAATCTCATCGTTTTCCGATCCAGATGATATGCAAGGAATAAAATATTCTTCGAGCACAATTCACACAGTGAATGTTGGATAATTCTCCACCTTCTAATCTAGGGGGTCAGCGGTCTTTTAGCTGTGGCGTGCCAAACTAATCTACCAATGTGATTCAGCGTATCACACAATAGGACATTTGTGAAACGATTCGATTCCCTTGATAATGCATACAGAGTTAGATAATAGAGGTGAATAATATAGATTTACATTTTTTATATATTAATTTTGCATCATTTAATGATATTTCTTAACATAAAAATAAACAGCATAAAATATATCAACTTCTTCAACAAAAATTTTTAAAAATTAAAATTGTATGCATATAATTCATTTTTTAACATACAGTAGAACCTGTTTTGGGGCGGTCTTTTTTATGCGAAATTCTTATGCGGTATAAGAACTTCAACGGCTTTAGCACCAATGTAGTGTTTTCTATCAATGTACCTGGGGAGACGGAAAATGATAGCCCCCTCCCCCTCCAAAGTCAGGTTTTGTCTTTAATGTTTTATAAATTGGGTAAATACGCATTTGGTGTTAGGCAAGCCTTGGGCCCCTAGAGTTTTGTCCCCTCCACGAGGCGGAGTTTGGGGGGTGTACCTTATGCCACTGCAATGTACATGTATACACTTCAAAACACTCGTTCATTTGTTATAAACATTCTCCCGACATAATGCACGTTCAGTTGCTTTCACTCAACGTGCTAACTGCCCGTGCTTGATTGAAGACGAAACTTTCAATGGCAGTAACATTATCCATAATAATTTGATATACAATGAAGACGGACTAGAAGAACCGGATGCTCTGAAAACGGATAAAATATATGCAGAGATACAGCTTTCCTACAAATTAGAAAAGAATTTTCTTAAAATAGATAACAATTCCGAAAATATATGAAATTTCAAAAAGAGCTTCGATCATGCATATCTGGTTATCGTGATATTTACAAGCAACTAACCAACCAAACTTCGTCACAAAAACTTATCTCTTACTTTATGAAGCTAAAAAACAAATCAATTGAAATTTTATATTCGAGTGACAAAAGCGATTCTGAATTTATTCATCATAGGAAGATGAGTGCTTTGGATTACAATAGCAGTGAAATATTGATGCGCATTTTCAAAAGTTCTCCATGCATACAATGACTAACTCTAAGTTTTTAAAAATGTTTTCCTCTGTAATTTAATTATTTATTTTGTTATGGAAGTACTTTCTCATATACTTTGTAAATAATTGGTGTATTTTCTAAGTGTGACTTTTTTTATGCGGTCCCTGCCCACCGCATAAATTTTTTTGTTGTATTTCGACGAAGTTGTTTGTTATATGTAAGAATTTATGAAACTTGGGTATATTTTTTTCCGTTTTACTAATGCGGTCCCTATCTACCGCATAAAAATAGGTTTTACTGTATTTTTTAAAATAAAAAAATAGTCACGATAAATATAAGTATTCCCCTTCATCATATTTAATAAAAGAAAAAAAATAATGTGAACTTAGTGCTTGCACCGCTTTACTATCATGTCGAAAAATTAGGTATATAATTTTGGGACATTCAATTTAACACGATACTGAGCGTTCAGATGTTAAGCAATTTTTCTTTGCTGACTCGAGTATTTTTCACATGAGAAAATTTTTTTTTTTACTTAGATATGTAGACTCAAAAGCGGCAAGCAAAGTACATGGAAATTTTCTCTCATCAAACAATAAAATTTTTCAAACAATGAGATTCAATAATTTACAGCACAACTGCAAGTTTATCTTAAGAGTTATCTTTCAGATTTTTTCGTAATTCCATTAAAGTCCGTAAATCTGTAGATGTTTTTCAAATACGATCCATTACATATTTATCAACTTCCATCCTCTAAAAATTGGCAAATATGTAGAGTAGTGCGGAGTGCCACTGAGAATTGTACCGCATTCCACAAGTAGGACGCGTGTCATAGGTGGCCGATCTGTGTTCTAAGCCATTATCGGAAGGTGTATTCCCTTAGAAAGGCAATTACTTTTCTTCGGTAAGCTTTTGCTACGATAATTTTTTTAATTTTATGCGTAGAAACTCAAACGAAGGGAAGAAATCCCCGAAAAAGTTTTAACTAGTCATAACTGAGTATGCTCAATTTTTAAAAAAGTCTCAGTGAAGACATTGGTGCAATGGAAAGAGAACACGAGACGTTCAGATGTCAAACCTTAACATTTCAGAACTTGACTCATCTTAAATACATCCACAATACATTAGAATAATTGCCCAGAAGAACGAAACTTGAAAAAGGAGATTTAAAATTGCCTCCCTAACTGATACGTTATGGGGAAGCCTGTACTTAAAATATAAGTACAAATATATATATCACCCTAAAACTTTCTAAAAAAGTTTTTCTTACAAATTATACAAAAGTCAAGAAAAATAACAAGAATTCATTAGAAATTAGGAATTTTTGAAAATTATTACCTTATCCTCCCATTTTGATTCGGAAAGGAACAGTATATTGGTGTCGAAATGATGTTGCCCGGCACACTTGCTTGCACACTCCCAATGCTTTCTAAGTAAAAAATTTTTAAATTTATAGAAATTCTTCTTTAAAAAGCTGTTTCAATATAAAGCATTTATGGAATACAGATATACTAAGCATTAAATATGTAAATCATTCGTTATTTTCTTCGTTTCTCAGTAGCATGTATTGTTTCCTTCAGTACATCACTTGTAATTTTTAAGCGTCACTAACATATTTATACTTCTTATTTCAGTAAACTGTATTTTTAACTTCATACTCGCTTAAGAGATATGCGGAAAATAATTTCAACATTTTTCTCTGAATATTTTTTCTTCCTGTACGAAAACTCAATGTTAACTATTTGAACTTTTATCGAAGGGATACACATTTTTTTTAATCGAAAGGTAATGCCGCGATTTAAAAAGAATTATTTTTAAACGGCAGTGTTTGAAAAGCATTTATAATCCAAATAAAAATAAAGCACATGTTTCATAATATTAAAAATTATTTTGCTCTAAACCAAGTCATCATTCAGCTGATTCTGGGAAGATGTTTGACTTTCTTGGAGAACTTTATTCTATGCCAAGGGATTATTTGACAAGAACTTCACTTTTTAGAAAGTGAAGTTATTTCTTCAGAAAGAAACACATTATAACATATGACTATTTACTTGGATAAGAACATCTTGCCAGAGATTAAGTGAAACCAGTTTATAAAAGACTCACCGTTACATAAGCAATTTTTGAAAAATCCCAAAATGTAAAAAAAAAGAAGTTTTCAAAATCAAATATTTGAAAAATATTTAAGCTACTCCATCCAAACTCTTTAACTCGTCTTTTTATCTTCAATACTTGAAAGAATCTGTTATATGAAATGTTGTAGATTAAATATTAAAATAAATGGCAACTTCTACTTCTATTAAAAGAGAACTACGGTTTTTGTATAATACGATACATTACTTACCAATTTTCAATCATGTTTTTGCAGAAAAAATACAGCGTTCTTATCTCATCTTACGAACAATAGTTCTTTATTATTCAAAACGCGATTACCTGAAATTTTTATAAATATTAGTATTTAAAAACAAAATCAGTTTAAAACAACTACTGCTACTAAAATGGATATAAGCCTCTACTTAAGATTTCACCCAAAGGAAGGATATAAATCTTAATTAAAATCCAAATTTAACAGAATCGGGAACACATCATATGCTTTTTCCTGTCTGAGTTGTCCTTTACAAACTCCGAGAAGATTCTTTGGTAAAAGAAAAATATTTTCTCGAATAAACCAACAATCACATATAGTTCTAGCGATTCAACTATTGCTTTTGTGATCAACAATATTTTAAAATTATACTTTTTATTTTTGAGCAAAATAATCAGACATGTAGTTTGGGATCATTTTGATACCCCATAACTGAAAAATGAAAATTTATGGTTTTACGGAGAGATTTCCACACATTCTCTTTCTCATTTTGCACAATTTTTATTTTTTTCTGTAATGATTCCACACGCACACACAGTTGAAAAAACTAAAATCTCAAATACTTTATTGATCTTTTTTAGTTCATGATTAAATAATTTAATACGTTTTAAGTCACAGAAATCTAAATAATTAAAACAAAAAAAATCATTACTGAATGAGAATATTATAAATAAATAATAAATTTTCTGAACGATAGATAAAGAGACGTTGAAGAATTTCAATAAGATGCCACTAGAGAGAGAGAGAACGAAAGTTTATAGAATATCTTCTCCCATATCATCTTCATAGGGTCATGAATATAAAAATAAAGAAATATCTATTATTCTGAGACAAACATTTTTCTCAACAGAAATAACACTACCGCAAGTTTCTATTTGACATTGGTTAGCTTTAAAAATAAATAATTCCGTTCCTTTTCTTTCAGTAACTAAGCGAAAAAAATATTTTTAAATATTTATATGACAATGAACGATTTTCATAAAAAGTATGATCAAAATATGTACGCCTCCATCTCTATGTATATAAAATCCACTGGTGATCCTCTCGAAAAAAACTCAAACTAATCTTGAAAAGTATTGTGAGTATTTTCATTGTTTATTCAAACCACGAGTAAGCACTTGAGTGTTTTTGTAGCTCTTTTTTATACGAAATAGTGATTAAGTAATCTCTGTTATTTGAAGAATGTATTTTGATCCGGATTTCCATGTCGTTGCATTTAAGATACTGATTGTTTCACAGTGTCTTTCGCTTACTATAGAATTTTTAAGAAACTATTTTAATTTAGAGAGGGAAAATTACTCTGATTGATTTATAAAACAATTTAGCTTGCTTCATTAAATGCAAAACTTTGAAATCAATATACAAAAAAAATTATAAAGATGTGTATTAGAAAACCTATTATATCTCTTCATGGTGATTATATTTCAAATAATCATATTTGTCATTGTTTATTATAAATGGATACGAAGCTGTTAATGGTAATAACACAATTTACAGCACTCTTCTGATTTATTGAACTATTTATTTTAATAGGAAAACCTGAATTGAAATGTTGACAAAAATGCCTGTTTAAAAAACCACAATTTGAAATTTTTGAAAACATTTTTCCCCCCAAATATTTTTGATAATAATTATTGCTTTTTTTTGGTACGGCAAAATAAAAAAAATAGATTAAAATAGTACATTATTATCAAACGTAAAATACAGGAATCAAATTGAGTTGATTAATGTACTTCATAAATAGTAGTTTAAAATTGTCTCACATTTTAAAATATTTTAATGGACATTTTAAAAATGTAATTCAAGTAAAAAAGGTATAATGGATATATGGAGTCTCATAATTGCATTATGTGTTTTCATTTATTTAATTAGAACTACTCAAAATTATTACAAAACAATTCGAAATGTCCTTTAAATACGAAGACTATTTTCCAAGAACCTTGTGACTTTCAATTCAAATGAAGTGAGAAGAACGGCACAAGCATTAACCTTTAAAAAAAGAATTCAATTATTTATATTACTTCTTATCCATTTTTTAAACCTCACCATTTTAAATTTGTAAAATTTTTTAACAAATTATATTTATCACTCTTCTTGCCTGTTTACCTACATTTCAGAGATTCTACAATCCTTCATCTTTTGTATTTGGATCTTCGTAAATCTTATTTAAAGAAATACCAAATCCATCTATCTTATTTTAAAATAAAGTAATAAATAAATATAAAATGCATTCTTTAAATTTACTTCTATACTTCAAATAAATTAATCAGTATTAAGTAGAGCTGCTTTCTATTCTCGTAAAAATTAAATTTTTAATTTTCGTGAGAATTAATTTTCATGATAAATTTTATAGCTTTAAAAAAAACTTTTTCTTGCATTCACTGATCAGTTTTCTTAACTGCAACCCCATTGGTCAGGTAAAACCCCGCCCACCTCCCGATCTGATCGAGTTCAGTTTTTCAGTGTTCTGTAATGATTTTGATTAATTTTTCCTCGCACGTAATGCTCTCTAATTATATTAAATTTTTGTTTTTCATAATCTATAAAATATAAATTTTAACATCAAACTAAAATATTTTATAAAGGACAAGGGTTAAAACATCAAAGCAACTCCAACTTCCAATGATGAATTGTTAAAGCCCGAAAGAGGGCTAAGCAGTGGTGCACACTGGAATTTTTCAAGGGGATGAGGAAAGGGGGGTAGTAGAAAGTCCAAAGTAGAAAAGTCTACCATTCTCGTATCATGCTCCGAAACACCGCCTAGCATATTCTAGTAATTTTGTCGACTTTCAAGAAAAAAAACACAGTAATAATTAATGTTTGAATAAATAATTAGCATTAATTAATAAAATTAATTCCTAATAATATATACTTAATTTAATTGTATGAAATGTATACATAGGATTTCAATCAATCTAAAAAAGTCAAGGGCTATGGAGGGTCCACACCCGTAGACCTTATGTTCGCCACTGACTTTGCCGCCATCCCTCCAAAGATATCCGTGATGTTAAACTTATTGTAGTTTCATCCTTTTTAAACTGACGATAAAAACACACTGAAATTCTTATTTCATCAATTTAAGTAAATTCTAAAACAATTTCTAAAACACCATACGATGCAGGTAAATTCACATTGCATTATTCCTCAAACTGAAAGGGACTTATTCTGTCTGAAATATAGTTTGTAGTTATATAATTATTAATTCTTTATTTCTATGCTTCTAACAGCGAACTTTTATTAATATTATAATATATTTTTCTTTGTATAAACAAATGACTATAGAAGTATATTGGTTTCAATGAGAAAAAAATATGAATATGAATATATTGTATTGTTTTCTCAATTCTTCCCACACAGCGTGATTTATTTAAAACCGTTTTTATTTGACGTAAAACACAAGCTTTAAGTTAATATTCTTCACAATACTATTTTTAGAATTCTCTTAGAGTTTATTTCGACTATTTAAAATTTTAAAGATATTTTTAATGCTATAAATTCTGGAAAATATAAATTAATGTCTAAGCTAATGGGCCAAAATGTAAAACAACTAAAGCTTAAAACTGTACTTGGAAAAAGATAATTAAAAATTTTATTGTTAGCTTTCCATTTTCATCAAAAATTAATTTGCAGGAAAATTAGTTCTAAAACAATTATTTTTTACCACACATTTTACATATTTGCCTAAATATACATATTTTCTTTTCAATATGCAAATGTTGCTTTTGTTAAGTAATTTAATTATGAGAAATAAATATAATGTAATAAATGTGCCTTTTATCAAATACATAGATATTGTGTTTATTTTTTACAGAACTTCTCTTATCAATCATGATGAATAGTTTTTTAGACAGATACTTTTTGAAATTCAAAAACATTACGTTCAGATATTTATCAAAAAGCGTGAATTATCTTAAAATTGGATAAAGAAGTACATATTATAATAAAATCTTTATTTGTTTTGATTATACATATTTTTTATTCTTTTAAAGATACTCAATATATTTCTTTTTAAAATCTGTTTTGCATTTCTTCTTTTGCTCCTTGTAACCAATAATTTTAATGATTATTTTAATAATGGTTGTGTATTAGATGCATTTAATTTTTGATTCTCGATGCAGTTTTAGGTAGAAAACATCTACACTTTAATATGCATATAATTTTTTAAAGTTTTTTTGTGCATTTTACAAAATTATTTTAACAAATATTTCAATTTTTAACGAATCTGGGGAAAAAATGCCAAAAGAATGCTAATGTCTTTTATTATTTTATTTTACTTATTCATCTGGTTCACTTCTAAATTCACTTATGTCATTATCGTCTGCTTTAAATAGATGGTAGTGTTTGGTTAATTTAGTAAATATTTTGTTAATAAGTATCGTGTTATACAATACGTAAAAATTTTAAATTATTAAAGAAAAAGAGCAGAAAAAAAAAAAGAATTAAAAATGCTAAGTTTGTGGGCTTTTATTAAACACTAAATAAAAGTATTTCATAAAGTTAAAAAAAATAGCTATACATTCGGATGTATCAAATCAGAATTTATTATTCTCCTGAAAAGCACACAAAAAGAAACAACATGCCAAATTAGAATCGCCAAAATAATCACTTGTCATTCTTCACCAGGGTTTTTGTCACAGCAAGAGGATGTCGCGCAGAAGTAATTGAACAAGATTTCCTGCCGTGACACTCGATAATTGTTATCCTGACATAAGCTCTGCTGCAGCAGCTTGCTTTTTTCTTACCCACTCACATAGAGAATATTGTCATCTAGGACAAAGTACCAGAGATTGCTGTACATTACGTTTCGGAGTATCTTTTCTTCCCGTAATAACTCTCTCCAAAGCCTTACAAAATTAGAATACTTTTCAGGCGCGAAACCCTGATAAACCTTTGACCCTGAGTTAACGTCTTTTATGTTAATGCACGAGTGAGTTGTGAAGGTTATTTGTAGGCATCTTGCAGATTAAACGCTTATTTTAAGGTTTGGGAATTAAAAAAGTCTGTGTTTGTTACCTTTATCATGCTTTTATTCGTCAAGATTAATGTAAAGAAACCTTTAAGGAGGCATTGTGCCATTCGCCTTAAAGAAGGAAAAATAAAAGTATTAAGTAAATTTGAAGCTAAACTGAGGAAAAGAATGTTGTTTTTATTTTTAAAACAAAACACTAACTATTTATTTACAAAAAGTATTGTTTGGTTATTTTTTTTAATTCTCATTTAGGAAGCACAATATATTTTCTGTGAAAGAAAAAAAAAACGTTCTTCGATTAAAAATAATTTTTTTGAGAAAAGGAATTTTTTATGTTTTTTTTTATGAATTTGCTTCAAAAATTCTTTATTTCCTACGAATGAGTTATTTTGGAAGCAAACGACTATATTTAAAATATATACGACAATTTTTAAAATAATTCTTTTTGACATAATTTATTTAAAATTTCTTTTTAATTCATTAAATATTGGGAAACACTGCATTTTTTGTTTTGTCTTTTCAAATTAATGGAGCATACTAACATATTGTGTGTTTTGTAAAAGATATAGCATTTAATTAATTACGGTAATTAATTGATTTTATCAATAATTTTTTAAAGGTATTCCCAAAGCACACCTTGAAGAAATACAAATAACACCTTCAAGTCACATCAAAAAAAGAATATTAACATAATATTTATATTTATCTGTGAGTTTTTTTGGTATTTTATCATCTTTTTATCGGCGATTTTATTAAAAAAATTAATAATTAGCAGAAAACCTAATGAGAATTCATGAAATTGAGTACAGATTATTTTCATAGAGTTGCCTGATCCTTCTCGGGTTTAATGGGCATTTGGAATATCTTGCAGGTAGATGACTGTTTTAGTAATTATATACATACAGTGTACCCCATAAGTGTTCGTACACTTGCAATTTCCTATAAAATGTAATGTTTTCGACTAATAAAAATTAATATACTGTAATTGTAATTTTTTTATGATATCTGCAACTTATTCTTAATAGAATGACATAATAATTGTAAAAAAATGATATTACTATTATTTTTAAAAATTAATTATCAAAAAGCTATTGAAAAATTACACCACAAAAGTCTTCGTACACCTAACAAAAATCTCAATTTAGATTTAAATATTGTATTTCTTTCTTACTTTAGTACTTAGTAGGATATCTTTTAGTGTCTACAATAACTTTTAAATGTTTTGGTATAGATTTAATAAGTTTTTTGTAATTTCTGCATCGGTTTTCCTCCATGCTTCTGTTATTATTGTTTTTACTTCCCATTATGTGTTTATATGTCATGTTTTCTTTTTTTTAAAAATCAAATTCTCACCAAATATGTTCTACTGGGCTAAATAAACTGATTGAGGAGGTGTTTTCAGATTTTTGGATAGTTTTAGAGATACCAGCGGCGTACATTGAGAGCAGAGCGCTTGACGTCATTATCCTGTTAAAAAATGAAGTAGTCTCCTACATCCAAATTTTGGGCAGATAATTTAAAATTTCGCTAAAATATTTATATAGAGCTCATGATTCATAATACCATCAAAAAATATCAAATTACCTAATTTTGAGGCCGATTTACACCTCCACGCAAGAACACTTCCATCTCCATGGTTCATTGATCCAATTTGATTCTTGGGATTAAGTTTCAGAAAATTCAAAATTGACAGCAAATTGATTGGGATAACAGAAAATTAAACATTTTTGGTTCTAATGGGCATATAATAGTTTAGAAATAAAAAAATGAGGAATTTAATCCCATGAATTTATGTGGAATGAGAACTTCTCCACCTCCATGTGTGTGGAGGTGTAATGGGCCTCAAAATTAGGTAATTTGGTATTTTTTGATGGTATTGTGAATCATCAGCTCTATTTAAATATTTTAAAGTGAAATTTTAAATTATCCGACGAAAGCTTGGATATAGGAGACTACTTCATTTTTTAACAGGATAATGACGCCAAGCATTCTGCTCTCAATGTACGCCGCTGGTGTCTCTATAACAGTCCAAAATTCTGAAAACACCTTCTCAATCAGTTTATTTAGCCCAGTAGAACATATTTGGTGAGAATTTGATTTTAAAAAAAGAAAACATGACATATAAACACATAATGGGAAGTAAAAACAATAATGACAGATGCAGGGAGGAAAACCGATGCAGAAATTACAAAAAACTGATTAAATCCACACCAAAACATTTAAAAGTTATTGTGGACACTAAGAGATATCCTACTAAGTACTAAAGTAAGAAAGAAATACAATATTTAAAGTTAAATTGAGATTTGTGTGTGTGTGTGTCTTAGGTATACGAAGATTTTTCTGGCGTAATTTTTCAATAACTTTTTGATTATTAATTTTTAAAAATACTAGTTATATCATTTTAAAAAAAATAATTATGTCATTCTATTAAAGCACAATTTAATAAAAATGTGTTTTTCTATAATAGTTTGTTTTATCAATCCTTTTAGTTCAAATCTGAATCTCTTTGAAAATATCAAAAACACGCAAAGTGAATCAGTGTTACGTTTATCAGGAAGTGGAAATACAATTTTAAAACAATATTCTCACAGCTCCGTTGATTTATTATTTAAGTGTTAACACAAAACTAAAAGAAAACCTATTTCATACTTTCAAAATGTAATCGAAAGGATTATTTGCTCAAATATAAATGCACTTTTATAAACATCTATTTATTCAAAAACCACTAAAATAAATTTATGCACCTCAACGTATAAGAAGTTTATTTTTTTCTCAGAAAACGATATTACGGAGAAAATCCGAAAAAGTATATATTCAATACGTGCGGCTCTTTGGAGGAAAATAAGAAACCAGTACCTCTGCATTAGGAGTACATTTGTACGAACAAAAATGTTTTTATTTTCGTGGATTTTCTTTTTATGTGTTTATCTTCCCAGTCGCTGTTTCATCCTTTTGTTTTTATTAGAAAAAACAAGACAGAAGCAGAATTTAGTTCCGTTTTTTATTGTTCTGCCATGGGGAGGTAAATCAAATCATGTATAGGAATATAGAGGGAGAAATCTCCGTTTCTATTATGAGTTACTTTGCCAATTCTACAAACACTTGTTTTTGGTTAAATATAGGATGATTTAATAAATGTTTGAATAGCTGGTTCATCCAAATATTTAAAAAAAATAGAGAAACAAATAAAAAAGCATTGTTTTCTTGAAGTGAATCTTTTATTTTATTGTCAGTTTGTTAAATAAATAGGAAACAATAGCCTTCTTTTCCTTTAGATCCATTTATCATCGCCCATTCTTATGATCGTACTTATACATATTTAATTTTAATGAACAAAAGGGTCATAATGTCCTGTTCAATCATATGATACATTTTTTTGCCAAATTTCTCATTCGGGGATTTTAAGTACTGAACATACCAGGTGTTTAAGATGTTCGTTGCATATGTGATTGAGAATTTTAAACTGATTCCGTAATGTGAAGCATCACAAGGGTTATTGACAATGGACCTCGTAATTTTCGAACACGGTCAAGTGACAAGGAAGGTACTTGATGTGTGCTTGCCTCTTCAAACTTCTAAACTACACTAATGGTAGGACTTCAAGTCTTGACAGTGCGTGCAGCAGCCCTTCGTGTAGTAACCTTTCTACATGGAGGGGTGGGGGGGGCTTTAGTGGCGCTAGGGCTCGAACTCATGACACGCCGGTCTCGAGTGCATGTACGTTACCATTCAGCTACAACGGACGCAGTTATTTTCAAAGGTAAAATGCAACAAAAAAAGAAACATGAGTTGGTTAAGCGTGCATTTTGAAGACTTATGCTCGTTGTGACTAGCGTATGTTAAGGAATATCTCAAAAGTGGAATGGTTGAGAAAACTAGGTCAACTAATTCCATTAAAATAAAATAGGGATATAATTCACACACTAAGCAAAATTAGAAAACAAAAGGCGTTTGAGCCGTTTTCTTTGAAAGTAGTGTAAGGGCATTTTATATTATATGGAGATATTTACCACTCTCTCGGGGGAGTCTGTAACCCCTAGAAAATTTTGATTTGCACAGGGGCAGGGAGCCGAAATGCCACGCTCTGATTATGTCCAGGAGCGTGATGAGAAATATTATACGAAGACACTCGGCATTTTACATCTAAATATAAATGGTAGTAAGAGAAGTAGAAGGAAGAGCTCCATCTTCTCCTGAAGAAGAACGATATAGAACGATAAGATAGCTTGTCTTAAAGAGACAAAGCTAAATAAAAATTTTCATCTTAATATTAAGAATTATACTACCTTAAGGAAAGACAGAATTGATATTTACCACTTTTAAAGTAATTATATTTGTAAGTTCATTAACTATGCAAATTGATATAGACAAAATGATGAATATTTTGAAGGATTTTTTGGGGGACTTTTCATAGATAAAAAGCCCACAGTAGATTACATTCAATGATGTAGTAACTAACTGTTTGACAAAAATGGACTTACACCACTTTCAAAGAAAACAGCTCATATAATAATGTATGCACTTCTTCAAAAAGAAAAAAATGATAATGAAGGCTCTGTGTGTGTGATATTTTTGTGATTGCAAATGCTCGTGATGCATTCATCCCTGACGTGAATGCATTGATAAAAACAGAATAACGTGAAGGCAATTGAAACTTACTAGTGGATGTTATCGAGTGGAGAGAAGAAAAAAAAACGTTGTTTTTACTGAAGTGTTGAATTCAGATCTTATGACAGCCAGCTCTAACTGAAAACTTGCCAGGAGCCAAACTTGAAATAAGTGATGCTTAAAAATATCTACGAATTGAGGATCCAACTATCATAAAATGGCTACTATTATGGGAGACATACATATAACTAGCTCATTCAGCAAAGCATTGCTCGTGCAGTTGAAAGTGTCTAAAGGCATACCGGTAACTATATTTTGGAAAGCCCTCCAAATGCCTGCAGAAATGCAAAGACACATGCATTAAAATATTGACGTTGTAAAGTTATGTTAAAAAAATATAACATTTCACAATTACCGTATCTATTCGAATTTACGCCTTTCTAAGTCAATCAAACTTTATTAAAATAGTAAAAACAATACTATAAAAATAGATATCAAACCTCCTTATTACTGTGGGTCAAAAATTTGAAACCAAGTTTTACTGTAAGGGATCTATACTAACTTTATTATTTCTTGGAATATTTCTATAAAATAAGAGTAAAATTTCATATTAGATTTTATGTTATTTAACATTTTTATAAGATGCATATGTTAAACCTTTATTAAAGTATGTAATGTTCAAAAAGCTTTAGATGTATGGTGTGTCATTATAAAAAAAACATCAATTTAAAACACTTCAAAACTCGAGATGAGATATTAAGCATGCCAAAATCTGAAATATATAATTTAGAAAATCAATTTAAATCTAGAAATTCTGCAAGCACTTTCAAAATTAAGCAAATGAGCCGGCTAAAGTAAAGAAGCAATTATCTGACCGCTTCTAGAAGGCATCTTAATGTCAAAGCTGAGATAGGTTTATTGCACGGCATTTATTATTAATAATTTGACGCGTAAAAGAATTCCCACATGTCAAAAATTTCCCCGTCATTTAAAATAAATAGTTATTTCAGAGTGTCGAGAAAACTGTTTGAAAGGAGTTTTAAGGTTTATCAAGGCAGCATCGGTTCACTCTGCATTTGCCTTATTCTATATTTACATGCGTCAGTAGTCTCGGAGAATAATTGGTGACAAATAATTTTTCTAACCCTTAGAGACATTGCATTACATATATGTTCAATAGATTTTTCAAACGATTTAACATAACACCACAAAGACGCATCCTTATTTTTCTATTTATTTCTTTAATTTTTGTTGACCTACTTGAAATAAATCTTTTGTCTAAGAGCCAGCGTAAAATTTAGGCTTCTTCTGCAGTGCTGTGGTGTTCCTAGGATTGATTACGGGAGGGGGGGGGGGGAGAGATAATCCAGTTCGGAGAACTGGGGTTGCTCCGGCTGGTCTCGTGGGACTTTGAAATGCGATTTTAATAAGTAATTCTAGATCTCATCTTTGATTTATATTTAATTAGTTTAAAAAATACATATATATTGGGGAAAGTGACTTACTCATTGCGAGATCTCAGGAACTGTAAGATTTACAGCTTTCAACCCCTTAACTGCCGATAAAATTTTACGCGATTCGCTCTCCAACACAGTTTTTCATATAGGCGCGTATATGTGGTGTATAACGGGGGGTAGGGGAGCACAAGTAAGCAAATAATCTTCTAATGTAAGTAAATTCACCACATACACTTCGAACGTCCATATATTGAATTCTAAAAGCGTTTTGAGTAGTTTTACTGATTGTAGTTTAAAGGTATAATTATTCAAACCCTAAATAAATAGTTCTTAGTATGGTATTAGGAGGTATGGTAGAGATGTCTAGTATGGTATTTTGGAAGGACGGATATAAAGGTCCGGGGCACTCAACGCACCGGTTGAGCAAGACGCATATATGCGCCGGAGACATTCAAGTGGTTAAGTTTGAAAGCGTGTTTCTTTTGTCAAGCAGATATCCACTAAGAATGGGGTTTGTGGAAATAATCTGCCAGGTTGTTTCAACAGTGTTATAGACAAAAACGTTTTACAACTCTTCAGCCCATAAGCTTGAAATTTCCTTAGAATGTTTCTTTGTTAAGAAGATAGAATGAACTTTGTGGAAACCGACTCCCAAGGAGGGTTTTGAGGATATAATAAAAAATTATTATAGTAAAAATACAATGAAAATATATTATAATAAAAAAATCGCATTATTATCAAAAAATTCTTGTTTTTGAATTATCAGACCTATAGACTTGGAATTTAGTCTTCATGATTCTTTTATTGAATAGAAATCCGCTAAAAAGGATTTTTGGCAGAAATCAACTCCGAAGGGTTGTGTTATGGGAACAAAAACGATAAATATACTTTCGGTTTTGAAATTTGAGTTCTTACCTTTTTAAGTCAAGCGACTGATTCAAAGTCAGTAATAAAGGTTTTTTAAAACATTGGAAAGCTTAATGTGAAGACTTAAACACGAATGCATTAAAAACACAACATATAGCCATGCAACATATTGAAATATCTAGTGAAGCGAATAAGAATGGCTAGAATTTAATGAATGGTGCTCAGGATTTTTTTTAGAAAATACCCAAAAAATTGATCTTAAAGAAGAAAATTATGTTTTACCAGGCACTTTTGTGCCAAATACTTAAATATTTGTGTGTTGTTGTTTTCAATTTTTAAGTACCAACTTTATTTGTTTTAAAAGAATACATTTTTTTTGATGAGTCTAAATGTTTTATACTTGAAGTAAATGCAGTCTTGAAAATTAAATGAGGTGTTTGAAAACATATTGATTATTCAAGGTTTGAAATTTAAAGGAGTTTCTTTGTCGTGACATTTTTTCTGCTGGAACTATATATTTTTCTCTATTTTTTCCCCTTTTTCTAGGTAGTTTCTTGTTTATACCATTTTAAGGTATCCGAACACGTTGAAAATGCCTAACTTCGCTTAAGAAAGATATTTTTGTTTTTATTTTATTGAATAAAGCTATCTCCGGCTTTGCAAAACATACTTTTTTTTTCTACGCTACCTAGAGGTCAAGTTACAATCAGTTTTATAAAGTTAGAAAAACTGGAAATGGATCTTTGATCTACCAGAAGGAAGGATTTAATACGGTAGGGTAACCTAAAAATCATCACCCTGTCGACATTTTTATTGGTTTATTTGGTACCTCAAATCTTTATAAATATGCCTGCAAAATTTCAAAGCTTTACCTGAATTTCATTATCAAGTTATAGAGCAATATTTGATGCTGGACTGCAACTACCACGCCCTCATTTCAGATTATCTGCTAGAAAAGAGCCTGATAAAAATAAATTAATTATATTTTTCTACTGCGCATCAATGAGACTGTGTGCAGTAACAAATCATTTCAACATAGAATTGTGCAATTCATGCAAAAATTCTAGTTTGGGAATAGTTTATTTAAGAGCAAATGGATTTAGTCAAAATTTAAAAGTTGTGCGTGCTTTTTATGATATTATTGTGAATGAATTTAAAACTTCAAAATGGATTCTCCCAAAACACAAATACTAAATCGCATTTTGATAACTCAGATAATTAAAAATCTAATTCTTAAGAATAGAAAAATCTCCCATTTTTAGATATTTATTTTTAGTGATATATATATGCATCCCATGTGTGTGCAATTCAACACTTTTTTATTAAAATATTTTAAAATATTTATTTAAACAAATGCAGTCCTTAGATTTTGTTGTATTTTACTTATAAATTATTTGATTTTGCTTTCATTCGTGTACAATTTTTAACATGCGAAGACTTTTAAAATAATGGAAATTAAAAAATAAAGGCATACACATCTTTTGTACATGTTGTGCATGATCTCTGAGCATGGAATTAGCTCTGAAGTGTGTGTGTGTGTATTTTTTTTTATAATTATTAAGATGAAGGTTTATGAAATATTGATATTTCATTCGTTCTCTTCTATGTATTCATTATGACAGTATACTGTTTAATTGTTCTATATTTGTGCAATTTTTTATGATAAGCAGTTTTAAATAAACTAATTAACATTTCATAAAAGTTTCAGACTACTCGATGAATATAATATCATGGTATTCATGGAATGAAAACTTCAAACCCATATTTCTCCATGCAGAATTTTTGTACATATACTGTTATTCAAAACCCTAAGGCTTTTTTTTTATAATTGAAGTGTTTGTGTGAAATTTTTATACATATTCCGAAATGTATATTTTGTAAAATTGTGCGTGAAATTAGCTGTAACATGTTTAGTACTTTTTCTAAAAATGTTCAAAATAAAAATTAATGGGTTTTTTTTGAGAATTTTTGTAAGTTTAACTATAAAAAAATTAATAAAAAGTTAAAGAGGAGCAGCAGAAAAAAACCCATGCAAAGTTTTATATATTATTTTATAAAGACTTGAAAAAAATCTTTTGAAAAAAAAAAGATACAAATTTAAAAAAGCCTTAAAATTTTAAAAAATGTTTAAAAAAAGTTTAAAAAATTTAGATTTTACAAACATTTTGCAGAAAATTAAAAATTTTTTGGATGGAATTATTATTACATATTAACCTTTATAAAATACAGTTAAAACCTATATCAAATATTAAAAATTTTAAAAAAAAGTGTAGATGGTACCATAGCGCCTTAAATTGCTCTGAATCTATCATAGCGAGTGTTTTAACTCTGGAAGTGTTACAAAGGTGTATATCTATAAAACTGTTTGAACCTGATATTTATGTTATTTTGAGAAAATGTAATAAAATATTTCTTATTGTGTGAATACATTTTGAGTTATGGCTTGTGATTTAAATAATGATTTTATAAAGAATGCCACTTTTCTCATAATGTTTACTTAATTCATCTCTAAAATTTTTAAATTTTAATAAAACATTTAAATGTTGAGCATTTTCTAGATAAATACATCTAATTTTTTTCAGCAATAATTTTACTCTATTATAAGTTTATTAACTTTTTCTCTAATTGCTTTGAAGTGTTTCAAGAATATTGCTAAAATTTCACTTATAATTACGATTTTTGTAAAACTTAGGAAGTTTATTTTAAATATTGTTAGTTAAATAGTAATATTTATTGGTATTGAGTCATAAAAGAGCATTTATAATGTTTTAGTATGCTATTTTGTTTAAAAAGTATTCCGAACGTGTTCGGATACCTTTATAAATCAAAGTGAAAAAAAAGTTTTTAAGAAATATATTTCTTTTGGGGATATGATTTTTTTTTTCGTTTGAAAATTTGTACCATGAGTAAATTACTAATTGAATTTTTCATTGGCAAATATTGAATAAGCTTCAATTTTTCAAAATAAATTCTTTGAGACTAATATTTACTTTACCTTTTTTCTTTAAAAATATTTCCTTAAATTTAACGGAGTTTGCGTTTCTCAACAGACAAGAAATTTTTCAACTTAAAAATAACTAAAATAAGTCCTAGAGCTAGTTTAACAATAAAAGTAAATAATATTTTTTTACGTTACTTGATAAAAACCACTTCTAATTTAAATATGTACTACTATCGAAATAAATTTATTTTTGAAAACCGAAATAGCTCTCTTGTTCTTTCTCTGGGCTACTGTTCATTAATAAATGCCCGTCATCTTGTTCATACTCAACAAGAGTACTCTTCGATAAATGATAATGTTTCCACAATTTATGCAATGTTTTTATCATAATTACTACTATGCTTACAAAAAAAAAGATTACTCAGGTAAATGATGTAAATAATTGCAGCTATTTACACATGATTGGACAGAAGAGTTGGAAATGTAAAATTATGGCATAACATATCCTTTAAAGAATTTTGTAGAAATTTCCTGATTGATGATTTATTAGAAAATGAATATCTTAGTTTCCCCCTGATAATACTGAAACTCTCATTAAGTGTCATCACCATGTATCATTTCAAATAATTTTAAATCTCATCGAAAATATTAAGGTTCTGGATAACTTCATAAAGAAATATTCAAATGGAACAACAACATATCAGTACTAGAGAGATTTATAACAATAATAATAATAATAAATTATAAATTTTAGTGTTTTAAACTGTACAAAAGGGTATTATTTTTCAACAAACATTTTGATGAGTTGAAATATTTCGATACGCCGGATTTTATATATGCATCGCTCAAAGCAATTAAAAGATATTGAGGTTGTTGGTGGATCTTGCGGCTGAAGTATTATTTAGATGATTGATACATGATTAAAAGTCATGGTAGTCCATATGAGAAAAAAATGACATATTTGGTGAAAAAAGGCATTTTATTCAGCATTTGGGTACCAAGGGGGGGGGACACAGTTTATCGGAAGAGAAAAAATGAACAAAAATGGTGTTTCATTGAAAGAAAATTGTTTTCAGTAAAATGTATCGTTCTCCTCACAAGCTAGAGCAGGGGTGGGCAGACTTTCACGAGTACGGGCTACTTCTAATTTTTTCAAGGTGTTGCGATCCACCCAGTGGCGTAGGTGTAGTGAGCTAAAAGAAAGTAGGCAATACAGTTGGACCTCGATTTTACGAACCTCCATTTTATGAATTTCTCTACTTCGCGAACTTTTTCGAGGAACCAAGAATATTTTATGATTTTCTTCGTAAAACAGCCTCCAAATCACGAAGTGCATTTTCTATTCAACGAAATGTTCTCTTATCATTAGATTTTTGAATCCGTATTTTTTTAAAATACTGCGTTTACTCGAATCTAAGCCGTACTTTTTTCCCAATGTTAATGCTTCTGAAAATCGGGCGTGGCTTAGAATCGAAGGGGAAAAATGTGTTGGATGGATATTTAGAGCAATTACATATATACAGCTTCATGCATGTATTTAAAAGTTTTAATACTGATATACACTTCTTTTTTAGTTCTCCTTTTAAATTTATTTTCATTTCGTAAAATTGGATATCGATAAATTACATGTTACATTATTTTCAATTTTCACAAAATCTTGTTGAGAGTTTGGGGTGCGACTTAGATTCGAATAAATGTGGTATTTCCTGACCTTCGTCTGATGGAATTATTATTAGGTCTTAGGGAAGTTGGTCACTTCAAAATGACTTGGCGGTCCACCTGTCGATCGCATACGACTTAATGCCCACCCCGGGGATAGAGCATCTTTGAGGTGTGGAGTCAGTGAGTCTCTTAATGAGGAGCTGGGTATTCTGTTTCACTTCTTCACAGAAGAGCACTTTTCAGTTCTAAGAGAGTTTGGAGGGTGGTAGGTTGTCGGCAACTCATCTGTCTAAAATTCCCCAAGCATGCTCCATTGGGTTCCTGTCCGGAGAACACGCTGGCCATTTCATTCAAGTGATTTCCTCCTCGAAAAGGAAATCATTGACCAAACTAACACGATATGGACTGCAATTGTCGTCCATTAACATGAAATCATATCCAATTGCTATAGCTTAAGAGACTACAGTAGATCTGAGGATCTCATCGCTGTATCGGTGACCGGTAAGAGCTGCAAATTGAATAATATGGAGATCGGTGCTCCCGTCAATAGAGATGCCAGAATAGACCATCACTCCCTCACCGCCAAATCTGACTCTTCCGAGCACGAGTATAGAGGATCGTTCCTTATCACACGTTTCCTCTACATTGAAAAACGCCTATAAGAAAGATGGACAGAAAAATTTGGACATGTCAGAAAAAGATTATTACGAATGGTTTGTTGAGAAAAAGTGTGGCATTCATATTTCGGTATCTCCGAGTGGTTAGTTTAAAGTACTGATCTTCATCGAACGTTGTTTCCCGTCTATGACCTTACCCTGGTCTTTGGCTTGCATTTTAAGTCTACAAAAAAACGTTTTTTGATCCTAGAAATCACATTTTGTAAAAACTCCAGTAGCTTCTGCTACTTCGGCTTGTATTTGGCCCCTTCCAATAAACTAAAATATGTCTAAGCTATTGATTCGGTTCAGTGAATTCGTTGAGACATCGCACTCATCGGGACAACGCACTTAATCAATGCCGATTATTATTTTTAGCTCTGTCTTTCAATAAGTTGAAAGCCAAATTTTATTTGCTGCCGCTAAAGCGTCATTTTGACGTCAAACAAAAAATTTGCATACTCCGAAGTAGAGAAAAAATAACATTTATATGATCTCTGCTTACATTTTCTGCGTTTTTCCTTCATTTTTTTTTATGTATGATTTGCAATAACATTTGATTGTTTTGAGCAGTGTATTTTCGAAAATTGTACTTACATAGTAAAAATTCGATAAAACATTTCAGGAACTAAAAATCATCTGTAATGTGAGGGTGGAACGAGTATTATCAAGATTAAAGATAAATTAATTTTTCAAAAATATCTGTGGAAATAATTATGGAAATAAATGAAAATTTGGGCATCATTTATTCAGTTGATTATTAATATAAATCCTCAAAAGCTTTGTTCTTCGTAATGAGAAAGTTTCTCCTTTCGAACTTAATTAAAATGTTTATTAAATTCATTCAATAATGTTATTAACCATCAATGCTAAGTAACTTGACCTTTTCAATTAGAGGAAAGTTTCACATAAAATAAAGCTCCAACCTATGCAGAATAGTATGTGTGTCTAAACTATGACCATTTGAAGGCCACATTGCAAGAAAAAACTCTTGCTGAGATTCGCACATACAAAATTTTTTCAACAAATTGAATTAAAAATTAACTCTATGTACTTATATTAAAATAATTAACTTCTTTTTATTATATTTTTTAAAATTCGGATTTGATATGTATAAGTACATATTTATTTTAAATTTGTAAGAGTTTGGATTTCATTAAGAGGGGAAAACATCAAATTAGTGAGATGGATGAATTTGCTTCAGTTGGAAAGCAAATCGATATCAGGTTCAGAAGACGAGGTTGCAATTTTTAATACATTTTCAAGATGTTTGTCAGTAATCTTTGTCCTGATTTGTTTTTTGTATGCTTCATTCTTGAAAATAATTGTTCACGAATATAGGTACTGTCAAAAGCTGAAGACATTTGTAAAGCATGATTGCGACAACTCAGATATTTATCGTGGGATAGAAAATATTTATAAAACTCCAGTAAAGAAACATTCTTAAATTTTTTTTTCATTTGAATGTCACTTTGCAATTTAATGCATTCCACTTGAAGATTTGAAGGTAATTTATTTATTTCAGGAGGAAATGAAGTAGAAAATATGTTGAAATGTTCTTCATTTTTCGAAAATGTTGAAATCTCTACTTTGAAACTCTCGAATCAAATTAAAAATTAATACTTCATATTTTGTTCAACTCACAGGTTTATGTGCAGCCAAAGCGCTGAAATGTGTCAAATCTTTTACTTTTACTTGATTTTCACAAAATTTCAACTTTCTTTCAAACGCTATTGTTGTCTGGGTATTATTATTAATAAAATGATATTTTTTCTTTGAAGTCTCAAATTTAAATCATTGAATTGTTCTGTTAATTCTACTAAAAAAGCCTAATCTAAAACCCAATGTTAGTCTTCAAATTCAGTTCACAGGTATAATTTTGTTTCCATAAATAATTTTATTTCAGTTCTCCAATCGCGAAATCTTTTGAGTATTTTCCCTTACTGAGCCATCTTATTTTTGTATAATGAATAACATCTGTAAATTATCTGCCCATTATTTGAAGAATTGAAATTGTCTATGATAACATTCCTTGGATATTATAAAGTTAATGGTTTTTTATATTTACGCTTAATACACTTTCCATTTTTAAAGTTTTTCCACAAAAACTGCCCTTAGGTACATTGCAATAATTATATTTTTATCTAACTTTTTATTTTACAATAAATGTCAATTAATCGATTATTTATGAAAAATATTGCAAGCATTTATTTTTTAACAAAAATGTGTAAACTGAAATATTTTCATTATTTGCGTTTGGACTGCGATTTAAAAGCATTTGGGCTGCAGGCGGTTTGTGGGGTCGCACTTTAGACAAGCATGCAGTATAGTTTGACTTAAATATCCTATAGATTCCATTATAGACTTAAATATCCTATATATTATATTATTCATTTCCGTCTGAAACAATCTATTTTTTGGGGGTGTAAAATACGCAGGTTCCCAAAAGTTTTGGAAGAAGAGAGGTTTCAAATTAAGATTTGAATCAATTCAAAATTGATTCAAAATTTTTAAAATCAGAAAAAAGATAATAAAATATTTATATAAATGTTTACTGTGTCCCAAGTATAATAATCTTTGTTAATGGTTTATATATTAAATGATAATTATACAGAACGTCCATTCTGTAGCAGAAAATTGAATAACTCAATAATTTTTACGAAAATTTGGAATTTAATGAGGAATTTTCCCTTATTTAGCTATGAGGAATGATCCCCGTTGACTATCCATTAAAAATATTATGATTTCAGTTGCATGAATCTACACGAAATTTTCAACACATTAGAAGCTCATGTGTGTTCCTTGAGAGAGAGTACAGTACTATAATTACTCTGACAAGGGAGCTCCAAGATATTTTGAGAATTTTAACACTAGAACGCCTGGGATTTCGATTACCTTTAAACTTCCTCCGGTGTCGTTTCAACGCACCATGATTTTAGATGAATACAATAATTGTAACAACAAAATAATTGCAGGACTACTGCTCAGTAGATATTAGTTTTAAGACTTTTTAATATGATTTCATTTAATTATCATATATTATGACCATTTATAAAAATGGACATTGTCATTATGTTTCGCGAAGCTTGTTGGACCACTACTTAGTCGCTAAGCATTTCGAGTCACAAACCTTTCAGGAGGGTTGCCGCCCATCCGGTATAGTGGTCAGTGAAGCTGACTGCGGTGCCGTAGGGACTGGGTTCGAATCTCGGAGAAGGCATGGATGTTTGTGTTGTATGCCCCCGTGTTATACATTGCGTGGTGCACGGGGTTTATAAAAGTTAAATTAAAAAAAACCTTTCAGGAACATTACTATTATGAGGTTTCCATTTTGTGCCATCCCAGGGACATATATATCAGGATTAACTGGAATAATTTATCAATACCATTTTCCCTTTCTTCAGATTCTTCACAGTCACTCTCACTCAAGCTTACGTCTTCATCATATTCTATATTAGAGCAATGTACATAATCACCATTCGATTCATTCTCAGAAAGCTCTTGCAACAAATTAGCAATTTCATCAGGGCTTGGTCCCTTTCTACAAGTCTTTGTTTCAGGGTGTGTGTTCTGCTCGAGGGTCGAAAATCGCTGAAATTTTTATGAGCAGATAAGCAATTGCTATGCAACAAAACACTTAGACACAAAGATTTTTGTATAATTGATTCATTTCCACTGTGAACCCAATAACAACCCATTCAAGGTTTAATAAATGTGCGATAGTACTTTGGGAATTTTGTTATACTAATGATATGGTACTTTGTTAACTATCTTTTGTTAAAACACAGCTATTTATAATGATAAATTGCCTTGGTATCAAAATGACACCAGCAAATGTTCTAGGTATATTTAGTTATAAAATATCTTCTAATTAACCAAGAACCAGAAAACAGTTTCAGTGTAATCACAATAGGAATTTATTAAAAGTCACAAGCAATTTTCAAACTTCCTGCAAACATGCGGAAAGTAGAACAAACTAAACAGATCCCGTTGTCCATTCGGCACCGGTAGACGCTCTAGTATCAAATCAAATGAAATTCTCTTTATTCGTTTAATATCTAGATTTTTAAGGTATACTTTTACAAAGTTGACTCGATGTGACCGAAGGTTTTTTTTACCGTCAACTACACACAGAACAAAATATTCGCCAGTAACCAAAGAATAAACCCTTTAAGAATTTAGTGTCGATATATCTTACACCTCATACAATGACTCCAATAAACACTTTTACATCTCGTTTACTCCTCGGTATAACTCTAAATAACAAATTCCGTTCCACATCAAATTTAACCTTCGATATACGCGTGTTTTTAACCCGGGATTGATTGCACGGGACACAGATTTACTTCAGGCTCAAGAAATCTTTAATTCTGGTAAAAAAAAATGTTACCAATTATCTTGTCAGTATCCTCCTATATGACAGCCTTCATGGAATTAAAATGTATTTGTCTCATATCTACCTCTTCTTTGGGAGTGGCAAACATTTTCTTAAAATCTTAAGGTACTTAGAGTGGCTGAGAGAGGGAGTTCCCCACACCACCACTTTTGTTGAAAAACATTTTCTATGAAAGAACGGGCAAAATTTTTACTTAGTAATGTTGATTGATGTGTTGCACGTTTCATTATGGTTGATAAATGTAAATGGATAGAATATAAAATGCAAATGAACATAACATAAAACAATAAATTGCATCAATATGACCTCCATTGGACGAAATTGAAACTGATATACAAGAAAGGAACCTGATGAAATAATTGATATATTAATTATGGTAGCGAAAGTAAAATTGAGAAAATTGAAGAACATGAAACTTCTGAGTTGAAAGGAAAGTTTTCAAATGCTACCAAAAAAGTTCCATCAAGAAAGATATGAAGTCCCAATTGAACCACAATAACACTGCACCTGTCGAAAAGAGACACAAGCAAGAAAAAGTTTAACATGTTATTTTTCGATCATCACAGGACTGTAAAATTACAATAACCTGAACAAAATATGACAGTTTTGCCATCAAGTATAATTTCTGTAATGTTAGCGAAAATGTTCTTTGATTTGTGGGATTTATTAGAGTTATTCACATTTGAAACATTTTAGTTCAGTTTGATTTGATTTTTTCTGAAATTATCAGAAAAAAATAAATTGAAAAGACATTTGTTGGATACATTAAAAACAATTATTAAAAAAGGATTGGGGTGGATCTGTCACCCCGCTTGACCACTAACGTTAGTAGCGAGAACGTGCCTTCTCCCGGGTTAAGAAATGCTGGATTCATGGTGAGTGGTTTTTTGCTGCCTCTAAGAGAACGTGACGCGAATTACTTTCTGTCCCTAGATACATTCCTTGACCAATCAACATGTTCTTTAGCTCAATTTAATTGTGATATTTTTTTTCTTTGTTGACTACCACTTACTTCTTATTTGTATGAATTACACCTTTTCTTGCTGGGATATGTTCTAGCAATTTCTTTCTCGTTATAAGTATTCTTTTAAAAATAATGGATTTTCAGACTTCATATTTCAAACTTCCCAATGACTTCTTTTTACTAGGTTTCAATTTTTTCAAAGTTCTTTCTTAACCCAAACTTTTTAACGATGAAAGTTACAAGAACACAATTCGTGTCTAGGTATATTCAAACTGCAGTGTACTATGCGAAGACATTCTGTATTCAAAGGCTGAAAATGGTATTCTAATGTGGAAAATAAGACTAAATTTATAAAGACTGTAAGTACAAGCAGTCAGCATTAAATTAAAAAAAAAATTTTTTAACACATACATGCTATGATTATAACGTAAAACGTTATTTTCTTTCTATGTCTTCAGAAATGGACATGCCATTAAAGGCGGTAGAAATGAAAAAATATCACCCTTTCCCTTTTTCTCGCTTAGTTATAAATAACCGTTTAGACCTGTAAGTGAAGTCGTGACTTCATGAAGAAGTGCGATTTGAATTGTATTATTGTAAATTTTGGCTTTAAATATTTAAACGTCTGAGAAAAAGTTTAATGGGAACTTTGCAGATGCATATGTTAAGCAAGTTGGTATTATACTTGTTATTAACAAATTTATGTAAATTTTTTTTTATTTTTTAAAAAGCTGTTTTGATTTTGAGCCACATTTTTTTCAGGCCGAAAGAAATCTTAAATAAACCTCCTCAGAAAGTATAAATAAATTGAAACACAAATTATTACAAGACAATGTATTGTGTTTTTATAAATTAAATTCAATTAACTTTTGCATATGAATGTAATTAATTTTTTTCAACGTACTGGTTCATAGATTGATGATCCCTCAGGGTCGTCTTAAGGAAAGGACCAAATGGGTCCGGGCCCAGGTCCTAGACCCCATTGAGGGCCTAGCCTCGTTCTCAACTCAGCCTTAAAAATATCATAATTGAGAAATTTTAAGGGTCAAATATTATTTACGGATTTATACGGATTTATGCTCAGAATATCAGACGATATATCAAATAGCTATACGTGATGTCTGTCGTTCATGTATAGATATAGGCCTGCTTCCATACACCATCATTACTTATTCAGTCAAAAGGCAGCACCGGTTTGAGCGATATTAAGTTGTCGTGACTAAAAGCCACCCCTTACACTACTAACTCCCTGTCTATCTGAAAATATTACCGGATGTGTAGGCGGACTTAAATGATCAAAAAACATAATTACAAATCAAATAGATTTATTGATTCTAATCAGCACATAAGTTTAGACACACACAATTCAATTAAAAAAACAAATAAGAGTGGAGTACGAAACGGGGAATCACTACTAGCGGAATATTCAGAACGTCAACTGAATCTAGGAAAGCTTAAACGCGCACAAGTGCAGCTACGCCACGTACGAATATTCGCAATATCTTAAATAAAATCACTGACCTTATATTTGCATCGTTGTTTCTTCGTGATGATTTCTGCCTTTTTAATGGCTGGAAGAATGGGAGAAGAATCCACGCTCTGTAATAAGGATTTTCCTATATTCAATCCGCTTTCCCTCGCGTAGCTCCACACGTAACAGGCTATCTACGATTGTCAACCACTTCGTGCTGACGTCTCGATCTTTAATTCACTTAACTTCACTCTTCCTATCACTTCACTTTACTTAACTCTCTTAACTTGCGAAACACGAACTTATATAATATATCTTATTTGGATAAATCCCGCCTGGCTCTCGGTGAAAATTGGTTGAAATAAATAAATTATTTTAAGAAAAATAGAGGATGTTATATATAGTTAAAGACCGTATAGATCCGTCACAAAGTCATGAACATTTATTTGTTTCGGGTTATTGTATGTACGAATATTTGACAACGTATGGTATGTGCCGTCTACTTTCAAGGTCATAGGGAGGCCTACATTTGTGTAATGGGTCTGGGCCACTAAAAGTCTTAAGATGCCTATGTGATCCCTATGTTTCTGATGATTTCGAAAAACAAAATGATATTTTAAAGATTTAATTGAATTATTTAATGGCGTAAATTTTTATTTAATATTCCAGAAGAGAAAAATTAATAAAAAATAATTCGAGAAATTACCGATTTTAAATATACCGATAGGGATATCAAGAATTAAACATAGAGTCGTGTTTATTATTCCTAAAAAATTAAAGCCCCCAAAAATGGATGAATGTTTTTTTTTCAAGATCTCAATTATAGTTGGAAATTTTAAATGTCACTAGAAGTTCTCATTGCTGGCTGTATTAGGATGATGTATGGCCACATGCACCTCTTCTAATGATATTTCATTGTTGTTTTTAAGATTTCAAATGTATTAAAAGATACACTTATAACACTCACTCTTGATTTAAAAAAAAAAAACAAGATTTGAATTTCTGAAACTGAATATATCTACCGCATCCTTAAACCCTCGTATTGGATTTCTTAAAAACTCGTTCTAAAAAGATCTCTACTCAATAAAAGAAACATGCTTACCAGTATTTCATGTCTATAGATCTCTCTCTGAGTATGTCGTTATCTCCTTTGTATATAAAAAAATTAAACTTTCGTAAAATCAAATCCCCCCCCCCTTCATTTTAAGAAATAATGCGTCATTATCTTATCATTTAACAATGTTTTACGATGGCGAAAGTTGCCTAAAGAAACTGACATTTAATGGAATTTCATCCACAAAGTGACTGTATTTATAATTACAACTTTATTCTCTCTATTTTAAAAGGACTTCTCATTCTGTTTCTCAGTTTCACCAAACGAATTCTGACGTTTTAATTTAAACTTTATCCAGACTTTTCTGATTCCTTGACTTGTTGTTTGAATAGCAAAAGAAACCCAACACACTTTTCGCATTAACGAGAAGTAAACATTCTTACTTTCCCTTCTTGAAAACTCTATGTACTTCAATTGTAAAAAAAAACATATACTTTCATATCCTATGAGATAAATTCATCAAATTAAAAATGTGAAGGAGCTTGATTAAAAGTTAATCATTTTCGCTGCTCCGGTGACTCTAAACTCCCTATTTAATTTAAAATTCACTTCATGCGGAATGCATCACCCACTTTTTAAGAGTCCGACAGTAATTTCCTCATTTATTATTACAAAAGTATATTCTTTTGCACCATTTTAATAAATTCTCCGGGAGAGTGAGAGAATATTAACGTCGCACTGATTAGCAACACGAGGGCTTTTGGCGACGGTCCGCGTAATTTTGAACCATGGTCAAGTGACGCGGACGACACCTGAGCTGGCACCCCCTCTCCTAACTACCACACCACGCCAACGGGAGGACGTTTGAGCTCTCGACAGATTTAACGTGCATCGCTCTCCTACACGGCGGATCTTTAGTGGTACTAGGATCGAACCCATGACATGCTAGCCATGATCCGATGCCTAGACCACTCGGCCACCGCGTCCATTAAATTCTCCGGGATAAAATGGTTAAATTTTCATGCATTTTTTCTAAAAATAAATGTTTCATGTCCAGGGTTCGGTTTTATATCATCTACGAAATCGATCAATTTTTTTGTTCTAGATTCTTATTATTTACTAATAATCTTAAATTAGTCCTATTCTGTTGATTTAGGAATGCATAATAATATTTATTAATATAACTGTTGAGATCTTGGATATCTTGTTAAAAAACACTCAAGGTCATTGCTGGAATTCAAGTAAATTGTAGCATGGTGGTATTTTCTTTTGTTTTTGCTTAAATGTGTGTGGGTGGTTTAAATTTTTAAAAAAATGGTGACACATTTTTATTAGATGAGTGAAATTAAAACGTATTTAAAATAGGTGATCCTACAACAAACATATTCATTTTATTTTCTAATATATATTGTCAGAAATAAATTAATCATTCAAGCAAAAAAAGTACTTAAAATTTAGATTAGGTCACACGTGCAATTATTGATAAAGCTCAAATGAAAACAGCTTTAAATGAAAAAAAAATTACTTTTCTATGTGAAAAAAAAATTAATTTTATCCTAAAACACATTAAGAGGACACGGTACCCCCCAAATGACCCAACTATTGCTTTTTTATTTTTATTTAGTTATATTCATAGTTATATTAGTTTTCCTTTCGATTGATGTATTAATTTTGTAGAAGTTGGAAAACATTTCATTTGAAAAATGTAAACAAACAAATTTACAAATTCAACCACGCCCCCTTTTTAGAGGTCAATGATTTTAAACTAATTTGTATCAACTATTTTCAAAAATAACTTTTATTTTGTTTTAACCGTAACCGTAATGCCTTACCATATTTTTTAGTTAATGCAACTTTTATTACAAGCTATTTGTTGTTGATGGCGTTTCTTTCATTTGTTTTGCAGTTATCGTGCTAGTTTTACTTACGTTTTATATTGAAAAAAATAAACCAGTCCTTTTCAAGACTTTTACGGATTGCTGTCCTTTTTCAAGACGCTTGCTGAAACTGCTGAGATTTCTGTATTATCCTTCTTTTAATCTCTTAAGAATGCTACGAATAAAACATTGAAATTATTTTGCTCAAATGAACAGTACACTTTGGTGTAGTGATGTTGTGAACACATGTGCCACAGAAAAAAAAGTATAACCTAACATAAGAATTAAGCAGTTATTAAGTACTGAAAACGCTGGGCATTCTAAAGTGTTAAATTTCATTATTGTTAACTTTGTGAAAATGAGCAAATTCTTTATGAAAGTGAAATGCCCAGACTGTGACAAACAAACTTTAAAGCTTGATCTTGGAAACTAATGTTAACCTAAGTGTTAATTTTAAGCTGCAGTTCTTGCGCTGATAAAGGTTTGTGCAGTAGAAACGTCCAATAAAAAGCAGGATAATACTATTCCTACTGTTTTAAGTGTCGCGTAAGCATTCTCTAATATTGGAAAAGTTTACTCTACAATTGAAAAATTTTGCGTGACAGTAAATGTATCTCCTTTTTCATCGAGAACATATAGCAAATGTATTGAACTTCTTCACAAAGCCTATGGTACTGCTGCAGAGACTTTGCTGAATGAAATGCTGTCAAAGAATCGAGGGTCCGTGGCATTTCATTATGTGGAAAAGGTCATGGTACATTAAAAGAGGCAACATTTAAAAAATTAACTTTATATACCAAAAGTTCATATTAAAAACAAAGGCAATGTTCCTGCCTTTAAAAAAGCAATATATGCTACTTTACATCACAGCATTTCGACAGACCAAAAGCCTCAGCATTCGAAATGTCCAATCAGTGCTGAATCATGGTGTTTTTACCAGTCCACAAAAGCTTAAGGACAAAAACCAGGTCTGCATAAACAACATGTTGGGACTCCAATCAATGAAAGTTTGCTGCCACACATCCTTTCTATTTATCAACGGCTTGCTTCAAATGAACTTTTAGAAAGTTGCTTTAATTGCGGAACCCAAAACTCTAATGAAAGATTACACAATATGATTTGGTCAAAGTGTCTAAAGGTGATATTTGTGTGTAAAGACAGAGTTAAACATGCCGCATTGGAAGCGATTTGTTATTTCAACAAATCTACGTACTGTCAGAAATACTTTCAATCTACGTACTGTCAGAGAGACCCAAAAAGCATTACATAAACCTTCGGGGAAATGTTCACATGATCTTTTAGTGTGATGCTCGAATCCCGTAAGAATTATTTAGAGAGAGTGAGTGAATATTAGCGTCCCACTGTTCAGCTACAGGAGGGCTTTTGGAGACGGTTCGCGTAATTATTTAGAATCGAACGGAAAAACACCAAATACCAGCATGCACGAAAATTGATAAAAAAAAGCTATTTTAAAAAGAGAAACAATAATTAAATAAAAGAAGGAGTTACATATAAAGCAGGATATTTCTGAGGTATTAGAATAATTTATTTTTTTTTTTTGTAAAGTTTGAGCACGTAAATATTTTTAATTTAGGCATTTTATATTAAGGATTTCATAATTATATCTATTTTTGTCATATATTTTTCATATAAATATACTATTTAAATATTATGTGAAGCAAAAAATTTTAAAACTTCTGTTATAACAGAAAAAAAAATTTGTAACATTTTCTTCGAGTTTTCTTGATATTTATCTGATTTTATTATATTTATTTATTAAAAAGGGATCCTTTACAGAAAATGTGGGTTTAAATAATATAAAAATGCAAGTATTTTGAAGAAAACTGTATAGCTAATGTTTTAAGCTGGTATTTTAAGTTCATTTTAGCTTCTAATAATTATTTTTTCAGAAGTATAAACTTTAAAATGGTTTTTTTATGTTTGTGTGTATTCAAAATGCTACTCTTTCCACAATTCTTGACCAATCACTCTCATTTTTTTTGTGTGTTATATATCATGCATGTAACAAAGTTAGAAATCCTTTTTTCTATACACTGAATACTTTTTTAAAAACATTAAAATGTAAGAGGTATTGGTTTTTTGGGGGGGAATTTTAGCATATATATGAACATTTTTTTCCCTCCAAAACTAATTAATTTATTGTAGAATCTATATATATCCCTAAAGTTGTTTAAAACATCCTTAAGAATGTTACAAAAATCCATGTCAAAATATTAATGCATACAATAAGAGTAGAATTTTAGAATTTTCCAATTTTTTTTTAATTTAAATTTTTAAAATTGTGAAAATAATATGAGCCATTTTTTGCGCCTCATATTATTTTATTGAATGCAGACATTACATGAAATGCTAAAATATAATTTTTAAATGCATAAATAAAAAATAAATTTCAAAGGGTACCGAGTCTTCTCAACATCTGGAACAGCGTTTCCCTAACTGTTGGGTACGCCCTCCTAAGGGGTCATGATAATCCTACCAGGGGTGCACGAGCCTATCAAAAAGTGAAAAGTAAAAGTTTTTAAGAAAATATTAATTACTGAAAGGAATCAAAAGAAAATACTTTCTGATATAATAAAAATTAGAATACATATTTACGCTGATATAATATACTTATAAAAGTATCATTACTCTGCACACAATGTATTTCACCATTAATTCATCAATACTGAGAACAAATTACTTATTAGTGACCCCACGGGCTTTTCATACATATGATTACATACAGAGTTTTATTCTTTTCATGATAATTTGTACGGCTTATAACTAAAGTCATATTGCAGCTTTTTAGCATCAAAGTACATTACTATTGAATTCAATACAATGTTATTGTATGGAGGAGGGCACGATGAAAATTCAGATTGAAAATTGGGTCTCACATATTTAAAGTTTGAGAAGCACTGATCTGGAAGGACACACCACCAGTTTTTGATGGATAGCCATAGGAGTGGACTTGCTGGCTTCCATTATAACTGAAGCGAGTGAGGAGGGTCAATTTGGTATGTAACGTAATATGTATTTTGATTCGTTTTGAAAATGCTCTATGAGGCTTAGATTGGTGCCCTGAGATGACCAGTTCAGTTTTTTAACACTCATTTCCTCAAACCATGGCTGCACAAGTCTCGATGTTTGAATGGAGCAGTTATCCTCCTGGAAGAGAAAAATGTGTTTTCCCCGAAATATTGTCAAAGAGATGGAGAGCAACATTGCAGAATGTAATATATAAAATAAAATTAAAAGATTGCATATTTTTTTTTTTTTTTTTATGCGATGTATTTTATATGATGGTGTGTACTGTTTTATTTAAAATTTTTTTTTTTTTTTTTTTTTTTTTGTGATGTTCAACATATCTCCTGGCAGTTAAATAAATATTTAATAATAAAAAAATATATTTTCCTCATCATCCATTAACGATATATGTCAATTGATGCATTTTATATCAGATATTTGTTTTGAGCTACTAAATTAATATCGCACAAATTTCGTCAGTATTAAGTTCCTTGTATACAGCCTTAGGTATAATTTCTTTTCTTATTTATTTTTACAAACATCGATTAGGTGACGATTAAATTGTACGTTAAATTGTATTATATATTATTACGTCAGGAGCTCAAAAAAAAAAAAAAAAAAAAAAAAAAAAAAAAAAAAAAAAAAAAAAAAAAAAAAAAAAAAAAAAAAAAAAAAAAAAAAAAAAAAAAAAAAAAAAAAAAAAAAAAAAAAAAAAAAAAAAAAAAAAAAAAAAAAAAAAAAACGTCTTCCCATTTGTGTAGCTTTGAAATTGGGAGAGTGGGTTCCAGCTCAGGTCTCGTCCTCGTTACTCGATCATGGTTAAAAGTTACGATGTCCGTCTCGACGTTAACATTCATTCACCCAGAAAATTAAAAAAAGTTAATTTTATCATGCACATTTTCTTAAAAATTCTTACGTGCTTGTTTTTTTTATTTTTAAACAACCTCTATAGATTATAATGCCAGATACTTATTTCTCTCAGTAATGCTAAAAAAAATCATTTTTCACGCACTTAAAAGAGTAATTTAATTCTTCTCTGATACATGAACTATATCTTTGTAATAAAGTACGTTTGATTCGTGAGATGAAAAAACTTCAAACGTAACAATTTTTGTTTATTTAAAAAGAGAACTATTAATTTTGCTCATCCAATTTAATTTTTTTTATAAAAGTGCTCTAATTTTCTCTTCTCCGGATAATTTAAAGTTCATGGACAAAATTTGAAAGTAAATCTATAACTTATTAAAGTTTTCATTAATTTTTGAATTAAATATTTGTAAACCATTTATTTCGCAATGGAAATCAACATCGTAGAATGTAATTCCTTCATAAATCCTTGATATGATATGAAGATTTTTTTCATGTGAATCATGTTTTTTAAAGATTTATTCGAGGAATTTAATATATTACTGCATGTTTTTATTTGAGATGTTAAAAATATGAACAGAAGCTCTTTTTAGGATCTGGAAATGACAAACAAATCTAATGGTGATTATAATATATATCTTTAGAAAATTTACAAAACTATTGAAATACTGATGGCAATGAAAAAAATAATAAATGTTTAGAAGAAATAATAATAACTAAGTAATATCAACAGTGATAATAACGCAGTAGCATAAAAAATAGCTAAGCAATATTGTTTGTTATTCGCATTTGCTCACGGACACTCGGGTGTTCTTGGAAATGAACCGGCCGATTGACTTGCAAAGGTTGCAACCATGCGTAAAATTGATATTGTTTCGTTAATGTTCATTAATCATTTTACAAGAAGATTATGAAAGAAAGAATGGTGAAGTCTTAGAGCCAAGAATATCTCACTTCAAAGAAATATTTTTCAACCATTAACAAGAGACTGCCAGCCATCATTTTTATACTAATTACAAAATAACCCAATCTTTTTCTAACTGGTCATGGCAACTTTAAAAGCTACTTTAACAAATTTAATTTAGTTCCGTCATCTTCCTGTGATGGTGATATTGGTGGCGAGGAAAATGTAGAACATTTGCTCCTTCTGTGTTCCAAATTTGAAAGAGAACGAAATAACCTAAGAATGGCTTTCAAGGAACTTAATATAAATTTGCCTCCGAATATTTACCAACTTCTTTCCACCAAAAGTGTTTTTAAAAAGTTCTGTGAATTTGTTGTAAATATTTGTAACTCTTCATAACCTTAAAGGAATTTTTTCCTTCACATCTTTGTAATGTGCGATTAATACATACTTCTGTGAGCCCCGTGTGATACTTTGTGGTGTACGGGTATTTTGTAATGGTTTTCAATAGAAAATATATTATTTGGTTAATGTCTTGTCATGAGCAAGAATTATATAGAACCAAAGGTCATATAAACAGCAACATGGATTCAGTTATCTTTATATAAGTCTTAACGAGGATCCATGCTGATGTGCTGCAATTTTGCCAGAATGTCAGGAAAGGAGGAAACATGTTCTGAGTTCAGTTCCGTATAGTGTTTGCAGAAAGAGTAATGCAATAATAGCAACAATGTTAATAAGATACAACAGCTATACAGAAGAAGTGATTGTATTCACTCATTAGTATAATAATTATTATTGTACAAAAACATAGTACTTCAAAATAATATTTCAATTTTACTAGAATAGCAAGAAAAAGTTATAATCTGTATGTGAATCACAAGAGAGGAAACACTAAAGGCAACTTAATGTTCTTTGATCACATTTAATTTTTAATATTACTTTTTATATACTCTTTTGAGAGAAAAAATTAGATGATTTAATACAACTATGTTGTTTGTTTTGTAATTTCAATCAATTTTTTGAAAATATTAATTATTTTAAAAGAAATGCATATTTCTATTGAATAATACAAAATATTTCTCAAAACATAGAGATCCTTAAATTGTTCAGAATAATTTTCCCCATGCATAAATACCGAAAATTATTTTAATTTAATTTACACTAACTCTTAATTGAATTCAATATATTTAATTATGACATTTTTCTCTTACGAATTAAAAAAATAATCGCGATTAATAATGATAAAGTAGAAAAAGAAAAAGATAAGATAAAATTAAATTTAAGTTAGATTCATAGTTATAGTTAATTCAGAATAACTGAAGAGAAGATTAAAAATTTGCATATTGAATACGATTTATTTTTTGTTTTCGCTTTAATCATAATTTATTTTAGCAAGACAAATGTTGCTTCATGCATCGTAAATTATGTCCATGTGTAGAAACTCGAGCTTATGTTTCATAATTGTGAAATTCATTTAATGAAAGTGTAACATTCGACTAAGATTTCATTGAAACAAATGTAATGATACTTCATTAAAAACTCTTAATTCTAGCTGTGCTTTATTTAAATCTATGTAAATGTGAGTAACTTGTGTCCATTCATTTATTTTAAAAAAACATTTTCCCTCACTTTGAGTATACTTTTTTTATCTTACTGTTCATGCAAAACTAAAATATTAAAATACACATAAATGAATTTGACTGGAGAAGAGTAAGATTTATTTAAAAATAAATTGCACATTGAAAGAAAGCTGTTAGAATAATTCAAAAATTGCAATTTCGCTCTCAAATATAAGCTTTTTATTAAGATTATTTGTGACTATAAATCCTCACCATTAATCTTCAAAAAAAACCGCTATATAGAAGCTTAGTTTATAGCTAATTCTCATTAAATTAATACATTTTAATTTAATTTTAAAAATTTATTAATTTAAATAGATATTCTTAAGAAAAGCAACATAGGTGTGTTTATTATATTTAGAAATGTATTGAATACCATTTTGTTATCTTCTTGAATGGGATGCTGATCTTTTCTCATAAAATGGGAAAACTCACATGATTTGTAAAAATTTTAAAGAGTACATTGTCCTTTTAAATATTTGAATTGCATGTTTTGTACAGAATGCTTTATTAAAGAAATAAGAAATTTTTAAATTCTTCTTCGTAAAGAAACTTTCCATTTGCATTTCCAATTAACTACCATATATATAGGATAATTTTTCATTACAATGTCAACTTTCTCCACAAAAAATCATAAGTAGAAAAAATTTCAGTTAATGATAATTAACGGAGTAATAAATGTGATGTTAATTGTGATGAAAATAATTTCTTGAAGTAATTTATGGCATAAAATTTAATAACTAATTAATTAACGAGTTCACTTTTACTATTATATTACTTTTAATTTTTGTAGATGGAAAAAGAAATTTATGAATAATGATACCTCAAACATTTCTTTTTATATTGTGTACCTTTTAAATTAAAAAAAAATAATGTGAAATTATTGTAAGCCATTCACACTTTTATTAAATAATATTATAAATAATGTTTCGTGAGCTTTAAAATGTCATTTTTTTAAACTGAAAATATGCTTTTATAGTCCCAGTTTTCATACTGCAAACAAAAGTAAGTATAGAATTATTTATTTATAAAATTGGTTATTTGATAATTTCATAAATTTAATTGAGTTTTTATGTACAATTAAAATTGTCACTTCCCAAACATTGGCTTGACAACAATATAGGTATTTGACTGGTATATGGGAATTTCTTTCCTTAACTTCTCAGCTGTCACGACCTCCATTTGGGAATCTTGAAATTTTTCCTTGTACAACCCTCTTTATAATATATAGATATAATAAAAATTATTTTTTTTTCAAAAAAATCAAATATTAAAAAGAAACGTGTTTGGAAAATAATTAAATTATTTCACAACTTTATGGGCATGCATAACTTAAACTAAGAAAATAAACTTAATGGCACATCACCCCATGAGGGGCCAAGGTCTACTGTGCCCTTCTCAGTGTTCGTAACCTTGGGTACAGATGTTCCGGTTTGGTGTAGCGAAATATCCAGTTTAGTTCCCAAGCAACCTAGGTACCCATTTATTGACCCACAGAAGAATGAGAGGCTGAGTCAAACTTGCACAGCCCGGAGATTGACCCCAAACCTGTGGCGAGGAAATGCAATACGATAACACTCAGCCATTGGTCTTCCTCTGTAACTTATCTGGCCAAACATTTAAAAAACTTGCAGTTAATGGGTTTTGCTTTTCACAATGCTTTACCCGATTTTTTTAAGTACTCAAAAATTTATAAAAGAAAATAACATATTTAAGATGAAAAGCTATTTTCATACATTCTGTTTTTACATTAGCATTAATTTTACAGTTTTGTATTTTTGCATATTATTTCTTGTTGACACACTGAAAGTTGACGTTATCTTAAACGTTGAATAACTTTTGTGGCGGTTGCCTATTTGGCACCCCTCTCTCACCGTCTTGCCTACCTAAAGGTGGGGGGGGGGAGGTGGAAACAAAGCATCTCCAGCAACTTCCATAATAACTATTATTTTATTTCTCTTCAACCACATTTTTTCAGTCACAAGTGAAACTACAAAAGGAAACCCTAGGAGTGATATATAAAGCGAGCTATCTTAATTTCAATGAATAACTCTAAGTAAACACGATTAAGTGAACTAGACAAGGAGAACAAAGTCGAAAAAAAAAAAAAAAAAAAAAAAAAAAAAAAAAAAAAAAAAAAAAAAAAAAAAAAAAAAAAAAAAAAAAAAAAAAAAAAAAAAAAAAAAAAAAAAAAAAAAAAAAAAAAAAAAAAAAAAAAAAAAAAAAAAAAAAAAAAAAAAAAAAAAAAAAAAGTCGAATAAAAAAATCTTTTTCATTAAGAAGGCAAAATTGCAGGTGGTTATCAAAATAATGGAAAGACCTGTGAATAAAAGTGCAGTTTTAAATGCGCTTCGTAAGCATTAAGATATAGTAATAGCACAACCACAATTTTTTTTTATAAATACTAGTAGAAATGTATATATTCTGGAAGTATGCGGTAGCTTTATTAAGTTCTATAAGTCTTGGATTTTTTAAAAAAAGAGTAAAATGTCATTTTTAAAGATTTTCAAAGAGATCAAATTGTAGGAACCCGTCTGGCTGGAATAAGTGTGCCTGAAACAACCCAACCCTTAGGCGTTTTTAGAGGTACGGTGTCTTCAGTCATGACATCATACACATAGCGAATCAAGACAAGCACGGTAAAGCAAAATAGTCGTCGGGAGAAAAAGCTCAAAATAAATGAGGCCGATGGATATTGAAGAGAATTGTAATGTCTAAAAAGATACCAACTGCCATAAAACTGGCAGCAGAGTTCAATCAGCGCATCTGGATTCTCCAACTTCAATGATAACAATTTGAAGGCAATATCATAAATAGAGCATTTAAGGCAGAGCAGCAATTCCCAAGCTCCTTGTCACATATGTTAAAGCCAAACGTCTTCGTGAGTGATGTTACACTCGCAAAATCTGATCGATTGATAAATTGGAGACATTAATATAGTATGAAAAATCATCTTTCAAATTTTCCACTCAACAGGACGCTCGCACGCTTCGAGGACACATGCACAAGTGTATGATCGTGTTTGTCGCCTTCCAACTGTCAAGCCTAGAGGTCGATCTATAATGAGATGGACTGCCACGTCGTGGTTTTCTGCAGGAGCAATGGTAATCCTGAAAGGAAAGATTACAGGGAAGAAATATAGAAATTTTAGCCAACGAAGTCCATCAACTATATTTCAAACTATATTTCCTGCAGGAGAAGGCGTTTTCCTGGATGATGATGCACCTATCCATGCAGCGGGATTCATTCAATCATGTTTTGATGAACAAGAAGATTAAGTTAAGCATTTACCTTGCCCCACACAGTCCTTCGACTTCAGTTTAATTGAATCGCTGTGGTTTATTTTAAAGCTTTCGATACGGAATCAATTACTCCTCCGGCATCTCACCAAGAACTTTCACAATATCTCCATGAAGATTGATCCAATATTTTTCTAAGCACTATTCAGCAATTGTACAAATTAATAATTAAGTGAACCCAAGCTATATTTTATGCCAAAAAGGTGGTCATATACGATATTAATAATTGATTCATTATAAATCTGAAGTGTTTGAATTATTTTGATAACCACCTCTATTTCTACCACGACTGATCTATATAAATAATGTGAATTTAACTTCAACTAGATTTTGATAATCCCATGTAAACGTACTTTACTACAGCGTTTCTCATACTATGGGGAGTGACCCCTAGAGGGGTGTAATAAACCTACTTGGCCGGCGCAAACACGTCTAAAATAAAATTGAAAATAATTATCAACTTACAGAAAGGAAGGAAAGTAGAATACATTTTACATAATAAAAATAAAACACACATTTACAGTGATATAATATACTTATAAATATATCAGTACTGCACAAAGTATTTAATAGTTAATTCCTCAATACTAAATTAAAAACAAGACGAGTAATTATTAGTGACTCCCATGGGCTTGTCATATGCACATTTTATTACTTATCTTGATAATTTGCACGATTTATAATTCAAATCGTAATATAACCTTAGATCCAAAATACATTTTTATTAAATTCAATGCATCGTTATCGTTTGGGAAAGGGGAGGGATTGTGATGAAAATTACGATTGAAGATTAAGTCGCAAATATTACAAGATTGAGAAGCACTTCTTTACTGTCCTCTTATTAACTTAATGACTTCAATGCAAGTTTGATTTAAAATAAAACAGCTAAGCCAAATTTCTACCCAATGGTTAGCATTTTAATCAAGTATCGAAAATCAGTTTGCATTTGAACATCATCACTATTGAAAGCCTGATATCAAGTGATACCATCAAAAAATACGCATTCATCAAACAGAATAAGACTCTATAGTGTGGGCGCCGTGGTCAAGTTTTAACAACCCCGGGTTGTTGGTGTTTGAGGGTTCGAGCAAAGATCAGCCAAATTATTTTCACTTAATCAGCTAATACAATTAAAGGTAGGGAATGCACTTAATAAACATGGAAGAGCAATCGCATAGGCTTAATGCAAGTAACATATAATTAAAATTACTTAACTGAATCCTGCAGCTCTCTTGACTTCTACACTTGAAATCTCTTTAAATATCTTGCTCGACTATACGACCTCCGGTCGTATACTTGTTCACAATTAAATCAACTTATAATCGCATGCTATCAACCATCTTCGTATACTGTAATGCTAACGCTTAAATAGAAGTACTCATTTACCTAAATATCATCTCCTTCATCGAGTAAGGCTTTCAACAGAACTTAGTTAAAAAGAATAATTTTAAGCAAGAGGATTAGTAGAAACTTCGCAGATAGACCCATTAATAAATGACGAGAACGATACTGAACCGGTACTAACTCTCCTGGCAACCACGGGGCGCCAACGTGATGACTATGATCTACGACATATTAAACTTGCATTAACCGCTCTAACTGGCAGATTTTCAGAAGCATCCCGTCTCGATAACCCCAGCCAATTCATGATTATAACCAAACCACTTTGGCACATACTATCTAAGTGTAAACCACGGATAATTTAAGCAATGTCCTGCTTTCAACCTGAATCGTGTATTATCCAATTAAAATTTTTTAAGATTCCTAGGTTACTTTTTGGGAAGATAATTTTTCCTTAATGCAATTGATGTTATAAATGATTGTTGTTAAGTTATGCACCTCCAAGTCTCTTTTGACAGAGTGGTACGAATGACTTTAAACTTTTGGGGCAGCAATGATATAAAAATCTTAAAGATAATGGAATTTACTTCGAAAAATAATATTTTTCTTGTGTATTTATTTTCTTCAGTGAAAAGGTGTGAAAATTTTATATTTCAACTGGTATTTAATTTCACGATTGGATGCATGAACATACCTCCATTAATACCATTTTTAATGCTTGGATTGGGAAGATTCTAAGGTAAAAATATACATAATTAAATTATTTATAACTATGTCAATATCTTACACCCAACTTTTAATAATACGAATGAGGAAAAGCAAAAAGTAATTGTTAATCAATTGAGGGGGCGGGGATTTGGAATGTCAAATTCTAATCACCTTCTCTTTGTGGAATTCAAGATCCACAAATTCGTGTTGACAGATAATGTATCTTAAAATAGAACCCTCAATTATAAAAAAAAACATGCATCATTAATAAATAAAAAATATACTTTCCCTTTCTTTTGTGTTTGCTGCATGATAAAATGGGTACTAATTAATGTACGTTTTGTGAGATCTTGAGATAATTTAGACAGATATCAGTAGCCATGTTCTTCAAACATTTTTAAGAGATATATTTTTACTTTATCAAAACTGATTGCATTTTTTAAAAAAAAATCTGCTCTAAAACGTTTGGTTGACTGTTAAATAGCTTGGAGTGTTCCTTTGGAGACATTTCTTAGAAGGCAATACATCTGAATTTTATAAAGTCCTTATTCAAAGACAACATATAAAAATAAATTCATTACTAGGAATATAAATAATTTTTTGCAATAATTTTTTCTTCTAATCCAATATATATATATATATATATATATATATATATATATATATATATATATATATGTGTGTGTGTGTGTGTGTGTGTGTGTGTGTGTGTATTTTTCCGTGTTAGTTTTATAATATTAGAAAAACGGCATTTTATTACAAAAAATAGTTTCGTATGATTTATTTAATAAAAAACAGAACACTTTTCAACGCACAAAATTTTTTAAAAAAATTACTTAAACTTTTATACATTTGAAATGAATTGGCAAAAAGGTGACAATGTTCCTTTTTCCACACTCTCAAGGATTACCAGAAGGGATTTTTTTGGATTTTCTCACCAAAGATTATTTGTTATTGTACCTGGATTATTATGCTTCCATTCTGAAATGGTGTGATCTGGTGAAAATGTTGAATCACTGTTATTGCGTCTCTTATTATTTCAGTACTTCATATTATATCAAATCAGAGCATAAAATAGAAATTTGAAGATTGTATTATTTGATACTATCTAGCTTCCATGTAACAAAAAAAATCAAATTACTGACTGATTACACAAATTCATGTTATAAAATAAACGACATTTTTTTTTATAAAATTCATTTTAGAAAGTTTTTATATGGAATGACGCTGAAGCAACTTTATTAGCGTTCTACAATATATGACAAGGTAAGTAAAAAATTTTAAAAAAGAAAAAAAAAATGTATTTATTAAAAACAAAATTCTTTCATGAGGCCTTCTTTAACCAGAGTGATTACGGATATAAGGTTGAATGGGTATAACATGAAGTTGATTCCGCCTTTCCTAAAATATACCTTGTATCATCTGAAGGAAAAATTTAATCAGTTATTTTAACAAAACCAAATTACATCAGGAATCAAGGTAAATTTATTGTGGTATTATATTTCACATAACTTCAAAAAACTCATGTAATAAAACTGATCTGATCCCTAATAAAACTAACTGATATTTCTTTTTGTTGTTTTTTCTTTAAGTAAATGCAAGCAATACAACTGAAATAAAGTTTTTATATATTCTAAATTATAAATTTATATCGTGTTCTATAAAAATCTCTTTAACCCTTTCCCAGTTTATCCCGGGCTGAGTTCGGGCATGCGAAACGTACAATCCTGGCTCATCTTGAGTGTAACTCGGGCCCTGTCAAAATTTACAATGGCCAATCTGTCTTGCTCGAATTATTTCAAATTTACTTTTTGTGGTTTCAAACAATTGAAAAGTATTACTTGGTGGAATGTTTCTGCAAAAAAGGACATCTTTCTATTACGCATCCTACTCCACGCTTGTCTGAACGATACTTCGTTGAAATATCCGCAACTGAGAAGAAAACTAATCCAACACGACAGTGTATTATTTGCTGATCAAAGAGAAACAGTAAAGGGAAGAAGATAAGAAGAGAAACAAGATTCTCTGCTGACCAGATTATGTGCAGTAATGTGTTTTTGAATTTATCATACACGATCATAATCTGATTAATAATTTCCTAATAATTTACATAAATGCCAAAGATGTGAATAAAATTTTAAATTCAAGATAAAAGTTAGGTATTCTAAGCTTTATATTTGCAGTTAGTGTGAATTGACTTCAAAGTCTAATGATATTTTTGCCATGCAGAAAACCAACTTAACAGGTAAATTACTCATTTTTTTGTACAGATATATTTTACAATAGTTTTGGGGGAATTTTGTATGCGAATAGTGTTTTTAGGCTTAAAAAAATGTACGCTTAATGAAAAGCAGAAGAATAACTGACATCTTTTTATCCACTATCCAGAAATTAAACTAACCAGAAAAGGGTTAATTTCATATAGCAGCTAAGTTGAACTAGGAAAATAATGTACAAAGGAATCTAAAAATATATTATACTGGAAATCGATAATATATTCATTGATTTTCCGTGATCTCCCAAAATCTAATTAACTTTTAAAGAACATTTTCCAAAATATGTTCATATTCCTGTAGTACTTAAGTACTGCAGGAATATGAACAAAGTACTAATAGCAAGGAAAAAATGAAAATGTTTCAAAGTAGAACGTATTAAACATGCTATAATATAGAGAAATAAGGTTTTTAATCTCTGCTAAACTTCTTTTAAAATAAGAGCAACACACAGGATGGAACTGTAATCTAAGTACCAAAATCTGCCTCTCATAAGTTTTGAATTTTATTACTGGGTACAAAATATCTCATATATTGGTTTTATAATCAGGGACATTTAACAAACCTTTGCTTGCCCACAATATAAAAAGTGGTATTCTACATAGAGTATTTACCAAAACTGAACAGGCTTGCTAAATTTTGAAGATACGAATATCGGTACGCTACCCCCCAAAATGTTTTAAATTTTCCACAACTTGGACGATAACATATTACAATATACAATTTTACCTCGATTTTTATCAATTGGTACGATATTGCTCTGATGTTTAGTTATATATATAATGGTTATTTTTTTACTGGGTAACCCAACTAATTTCAAGTGATTAATTTGATTTTTTTTAAATATTATTTTTTATAGGAAAATATTGTGTTGAAATGTCAATGCTCAACTTTTGTAATTTCTTTCTTTTTTTGATAATATAATTATATCTCAAAAATGATTGGTAAAAATGCCAGGATAGCTTTTTAAAAGAATAAGAAGGTTCCATCTTTAATTATTGCAATCCAATAAGTTTACCAAATTCGCACTTAAGATCAATTTTATTTTCTGAGGGTTCAGAGTTTTTTATTTTTAATTTCAATTAAGATTATACTGATTTCGGTTTTCCTGAAATGTGATAAATGTGGTACAGAGATAGCAATTTTTTTTAAAAATTAATAAATATAATTTTAATTATATATAAATTAAAATCAAATCACAGACCACATACCATTTGTATTAATGCTACATTTTTTAAAAAAATACTATTAGAAGGAACTTACAATAGATAGAATCTAGAAACAAAAAAAAAGAGAAAAAAATGCCTTAGAATTTTTCCGAAATATTTTTATTTTTATTTTTAACATGTTTATAAGAGCAAAAATGTCACCTTAATTTACATTTGAATCATTACTGTTCAGAAGCTGAAAAGTCTAAAGTTAGTTTTTACTTGTATTGAAATTTGAAGATAAGAATTTAAAAAATAAAAGTAAACGCAATGAAATGTATGCATAAAAAGAAAACAATTTTATTTGCTTTTCATTTAACTTTTAAATCTAAAAAAAAAAAAAATTTTTTTTTTGAATGTGTATAGATAAAACCAGAAATATTTCAAAATTTTATAACACAACTCATTATTTTTACTCCGCAAAGGAAAATGACATGAGCCATTAGTATTCATTTCAGGCATTAGGTTCTTCTCTACACCTAAAAATATTAATACAAATAACTTTATTTCTCTGAATAGAGAATTTAATTTTTTCTTATGCTTATACATTTTAATTAGAAATCACAGAAAACCGAGTAGACATAAAAACAGAAATACATGAAAATAATTTTTTCAAGAAATATGGCATATAAGTTTTAAGATATTAATTAGATTTCAAACCGACAATACTTTATATGAGTGTAGTTAATTATGATCTTATTAGTACCAAGTAATATGAGTTCAATTTATGCCATATTCATATAATTAATATTTATCGTCTTATTATCTCATATTGTGAAGCAATAAATAAGAACCGTGGGCATAAAAGCTGTTGGAAAAAAACGCCCCAAAGATTTGTAAAACTAAACCTTAAAACCGAAAGAAATTAGAAATTATATAGCGAGATACTGTTTTTTTTTTCTTTGAAGTTGAAATCCTCCGCTCATGTTTTTATAATCGTAAGAGCTAATTATTTACGATAGCTCCTAGTTTTATTATGAGCTTATTCTTTATTCATTAGTCTTACTTGTTATATGTTTAATTTTTCTCCTGAGAGCTTTATGTTGCACCTCTCTGTGGTTAAAAAATTGTGTTATTAGAATAATAAAAAGTTTAAAACAAAGGGTAAGAAAGTATATAATTCTCTCGGTACTAAAAACTAAACATAATCCTTAAAATCAGTCAAATACAAGCAACAATACAAAATCTTAAAAATTTGAGTAATATTTTACCTTTTTTTTTATGAATTAGTGTTATCTTTAATTTACCACAAGAGAAAAAATTTTTAAGAAAAAGGTATCGCATTTTAAATTATTTGTGAAAATTGCATTTCCATTTTCAAAGGAGACATTTCTTTCCCATTCAATTATTGCTATTAGTTCTTTTTTAACCCCAGAGGGGGTGCGAGGGACACAGGTCCATCCTACGGTCAAGAAATCGTTAATAGTGGGAAAACTGCGCATTTGTTACCAATGAGATTTTCAGTATCCTCCTTTAAGATAGGCTTCAAAGGAACTCAAATGTATTTGTCACATATTTACCTCTTGTTTGGGGATGGCAAACGTTTTTTACAATCTTAAGGTATTTAAGTTGAGTTTTCCACGCTACCACTTTTGTTCCAAAATATTTTCTATGAAAAGTTTGCATTTGCGCCCTGGGAATTACTTAGTGGTTTTGATTTTTGTTTTGCATGATTTATTATGGTTTGTAAATGTACAGAAACAGAATACAAAAAAGAATTGGGCATCTGCAATGTCTATTGGATGAAGTTGAAACTGATTAAGCAAAAGAAGAACTTGATGAAAAAACGGATAACAATCATGATAGCGAATGCATATTTAACATTAAACGTTTGGTTTGAAAGGATAGCTTTTAAATATTATCTAAGGCATATTCGAAAATCTATTTTTTCAGTGCTGAAAGTAGAGAAACTTAATATTGATAGAAATATGTGGAAGGGATGTACAGTTAAATGGAATTATGTGAATACTTGTCTCCAAAATTCTAAATGTTTTGAGAATGCCTGACTTTATCGCATAGCAAATTAACAATTAAAGCCTCTATGATTGTTATTCTAATATTATTTTTTCAATTTCTATTATTGATTTTTGATATCTTTAGCAACCTTCTTTACCTAAATAGTTTAAGAACATATTTAATTTAACTCAGTGGCACAACAGCCCATGAGGGCCAAGGCCTGCTGTACCCATACTAGTATACATGATCTTGGGCACTGAGGTGCATTAGGGGATGTTCCGATCAGGTGATCAGTCTGACGCGAAACTTCCAGTGCTACGCTCCCAAGCAAGCTTGGTACTCATTTTATCGACCCACAAAAGGGATTAATGGTTGAGTCAACTTTGCCCAGCCCGAGATTTTTACTTTGGCCCTGTGGCGTGGAAGCGCGATGCAGAACCACTCAACCACTGGGCTTTTTAAGAACATACACTTTTTAAAATAACTAGGGCATAGTCGAATATATGTTTTAGATTCCACATATTAGAGTATAACAATTCTTCCTACTTTTATTTTTATTTTTTTTGTGATGTGTATAAAGTGACAAAGAAAAAAAGAAAAAGTACAATTTAGGCACACACACAAATGCATAATGATCGAACTGAGAAATGTAGGCTGATTTCTGTATCAAAACTAAGCTGACACATGTATTATCTATTCATGCATCTACGACAGTTGTTCTCAAATTGTGGAGTACACACCTGGCGGGGGGCAGGGTAGTCTTACGCGTGGAGGACGCATATCAAAAAGTCTAAAATAAAAGATTTTTTAAAAAATTATTAATTAACTGAAAGGAAGCAAAACAAAATACATTCTGACGTATTAAAAAAAAAAATAATGTTCATTTACACTGATATGCACTCATGCCCATAAATTAAGGATTATGCAATTTCAGGCAAAAAAAGAGTTTGAAGCAAAACAAATGTGGCTCATTGTAAAGCTTTTAAAGGTAAAGAGAAAAAATACATGTGCTATATTTTTAATACCATTAATAAAAATATCGATTTTTGTTCCCTTGAACACATCACAAAAAAAAACTATTTACAATATCCAATATTACATGCTTGGTATGTTGATAAATACATAATATGTCTCTCAGACGATGCAATACAGGCCGTTCAAAGCCTAGGCAAGCTGAGTATCAAATTATTGATCAAATTATATTGAAAAATATTACACTACGCATCAAACAATGCTCTCTGAAGTTTCGGGAGATATAGGAGGTGGTTGACGGACTGCAACCATCGGCCAAGGATGTCTCATTCATACTCTACTTGATTCAAACGCGGTCAGAATACTGGCCTGTCTGTCCGATTGAAGGCATTCGCTTACGATGTTTGCACGTTGAGAGAACGGGTTTTGTCAACCATAAACAAAAATTCTGTGCCAATGGTACCCCGAAACAAACGTACATGTTGTTCTAGAATGACGTCCCAATAGATTTTGCCTGTCATGTTTCCAATTTGAACATGCAGGTCAGTTCTGAAACTCAGAATACTGAAAAAATAAGCAATCATGCACCACCGAAACGAGTACCTGGCACTATCCGTATGAAAGTCCTGAGAGAATCAGACTGCAAGTCAAACCTGGTTTCATCAGAAAACATCACACAAGCTCACTGTTGAAGTAAACAAAATGCATGCTCTCTACTCCAGACTAACCTCAGATGACAGTGAGTTGCAGTTAGTGGAACACATCTGACAGGTCTACGAGCATATAGACCAATCTATACTAAGCGTCTATACACGGTACGCCTTGAAACTGTCCTACCAGTGGCTGAAGAGAGCTGACGAATCAGGTCTGATGCTGTGCTCCGTCTGTTTCTTTTGGCAGTAACTGTGAAATAACGGTCCTCATTCTGAGTTGTAACTCAGGGTCGACCTGTGCTGCAACGTCTACTCACACTACCATCATCTTGGAATCGTTGCAAAAGCTTGGAGTTGACACTCTACGCTCTGCCAAGTTCTTCGTATACTTCCAACTAAGTACGCCCATATTCCAGACAGCCGATAATTATACTACTTAGAAAAGCATCCAAAGGCCTCCTTTGCGTCATAACTATGCTGTAATTGCACTGAAAGGCTTATAAAGCTCTTGGGAACAAATTTACTTCTTTGCTTGTATTCCTTATAATATCCCTCTTATACTCTTGCCGTCGGGAAGTACTATCAGTGTCATCTGGTGGCTTCCTGCAAACTGCATACGATTCTTGAAGATGTGTGTAGTCATTTCATGGGTGATATATTTATTTTAGTGTTAAATTTTCGCATAACTGTGAATTAGCCTTAATTTTATGGACATAAGTGTAATATAAATGTATAAGAACTGCTCCTGTATTTGAAAATTAATTTATGGATACCCCAAATTAAGAACAAGTTTAATAAGTACTGTTGAAAATGGTAAAGGCATAGGAAATATTTTTGTTTTCAATGAAAATTTATCATCTAACCCTGCACAAATGTAGGAGTGATTTATTACTAAATTGCCTTTTGATTTCGACACTTGACATGTGAAATATATGAAAATTTCTTCTTCGGCAGTTGAGAGACTTTCTGTATCAAGGAACCTGCGTACATGGTAACTTTGTTGTCTCCTTTAATTAAAATTTTTTTCACACACAATCTATTCTAATTTAAAAATTAGAAAGTTAAAGTAACGTGATACTTATAAGGTCCTGGGGGTGTTAATTTTTTTCTCGAGAGCTGAAAATATAATTAATTAATAATACAAATAGGTATAATAATTTGAAATTAAAATTTAATAATTAGATTCTGCCACACATTATTTATAAAAGAATGAATTTTCAAAACAGTGCAAAATGTCAAAAATATATAATGATAATTTTAAAAAATATAAGCATATGAATACAAGAAACATTTCCGTAATAAATATTAAGCAATTTTTACGTTGCGCATGCTATTTACTGAAATAGTAACCTTTTATGAATAAAACTTAATATAATTAAAAATGTATCATATTCTTTAAATCTTACCTAATTTTCATATGATATATCTTTCGTGTTTCAAAATATTTCAAAAATATTGAAATTTAAAAAAACAAGATAAATTTTAAATTTTTTTTAAAAAAATGTATAATTTTTATTATATTTATATTAAAATAGCTACAACGCGTAATATGAATATATATTTAACTTTATAAATCAACTCTTATTGCTAATAAATAGTGCTACTGTTTTAGAAAATATCATGTGAAACATAAAACTTAATATATCTTGCAGATATGTTCTTTTTTTTCATATGCTTAGAATATTTTAAATTGTGATTATAGTTTGAACATTTCAAACTTTTTTGAAGCCTCACTTATTTATAAATTATGTGTAAAAGTATCGAATTATTTAACATTAAACTCAAATAATTCCAATGAATCGAAAATTGTTTATATTTTCAGCTCTCGAGACAAAATTAACACGCCTAAGACCTCTTATCCTATGAATTACTTACTTAAAATATATATTACTTAAAAGTAACGCATACAAAATGTACTACTTATTTTAATAATTTAAAGGATATATAATTAAGGTCGTTTTGTATATTTAGCCTCAAAGTACATTATTATTACATGCAGGATATTGCTATTGTGTAAGGGGAAAAATTCACTCATGATTTTTACGATGAAAACTATTAATGAAAACTGGGTTACACATTTTGAAAGTTTAAGAAGCACTGGTTTATGTTGTATTATCTGTGGCAAAGAGTGTTGAAACAACGAAATGAGGCAAGTTTAAGAGGAACTGGTGGAGATAAAGTGACTCAGCACACGTCAATCGACACAGCGACCAACAAGCTGTATCGGTCGAAGAAGTCATTTGTGATACAATTTTGAAACATGCGCATGTCACCTTTGATATTCCCATATCGACTAGATCCCATTAATTGTCGATTTGTTACTAGTGTTTTTCACTCCTAATGTCCAGTAAGAATGCTTCACATCACACACGCCGACTTTGAAATGGTGCAGGGCTAGAGTGACATGAGAGATGGAATAACACAAGATTGGGTTCTCAGATGTTTCATGTTTTCCTCTTTTCCAATGGTCATTGCCGTGTACGAGTGTGGTGCTGATGTGATGACAGGTCCTATCCAGTCGTACATGGGGAATGCACTGCCTACCTGCTATAATGAGGCATCTTAGTTTGGGGTGTCACTGCGAAAGATAGCCGTCACCTGTGGTTCATATTCAGGACAATATGATGACCCAAAGACGCGTGAATGATATGCTAAGCTGGTGATACTACTCTTTTTGGGGGAAGGGGATGCCTACTGCTCTGTGCCACAAAGGATGCACTTTGGAAATAGTTGACAAGTAAAAGTGAGCCGTTTGTTCTCTGACTGTATATCTGGAAGTGTTGAATCATGTACCGCCCATCCATAGTGGTCCTACCACCTAACCCTAGCTGACGTTTGTCTCTTTCTATTCTACGAGTATCATTTCAAAATAAACATCATTTATTTTTCATTGCTCTTTTGCTTCGTTCTTTTGCTGTTTTTGTCGAATTTCTTCACTTTTAACTAATCCAATTTCAAAGTACTGCAGAGTATTATGAAGATGTAATGTCACTGAGAAATTTACGACGACTGAAAAATGAAGAACTGTGGCATGCATAAATGCATTGATTTTTTCCAGTATGTTATGCTCAAGATGTCTTGTTTCTCAAATTACATTATTTCCAAGGATTAAATTTGACTTTTTTGCTGTAAAGGAAAGAAGAAATATCAATGAGAATATTCTTACAGAAAATCATTTTTTATTCTCTTCTATTCGTCTTAATTTAATAAGAAGAATATACAGGAAATTTAAGAAAAATGCTAAAGTTTCGATTATTTTTGACTTAATTTTATAAGCTCTGAAAATTTATTACCCTGAAAAAAACCTTTTTGAAACGGAACACGGCAATGATGTTGTTTTATATTTTATTTTTTTGTATTGTAAAAAAATAAGTATGACACCCGAATTTTTAAAGAAAAATAAAGAACTAAATCTTTATTTCCATTTTAAAACACTTTTAGGAGTATAATGTTTGATTAAATGAACAAAAAAGAGTAGTGTAATCACGAACTTTTGTAACATTTAATAAAATTTTCTAGGAAGCCCATTTAAATTTTGTACCAATTTTTTACATGAAAAAACTATTAATTAATTATAAGATTTCCTTCCATGTGTTTAGACCAGCTCAAAAGTTCTAGTTAGCATTTCGAGTCATATAGTGACTAAATTTCAATTTGACGGAAAATACCCCGAAAGTGGGTGAATGCATTTACGAGCTCAAAGACGAATTTGATCTATTTTTCTTCACATATATCCGTCAAACAAACATAATCCAGGCTTTTTCAAAAAATAATTCTGGGCTTTTAGCTGTCCATGGTAAAACTCGAATATTGTTCGAACTGTACCATTTTTCATGGTATTTTCTATTTGAATGGTTGTATTGTCTTGTTTGTATATGCAGTCATGTCCACTTCATTGAAATATTTAAGGGGAAAAAATTTAGATTCCAACACACATATCCAGTCCTGATGGATCTGTCTACCGTTTAAAAGCTGTAAATTAATTCTTTCTTAGTAGCCAATAGCTAAATACATCATCAAAATCACTCTTCTCTTTTTGTAAATTGAGTAAAACTGTTCATTATCGTAGAAATTGTTCTATTAATAGCCCTCATGGTCATCTAAATAAAATCGTTTCTCGTTTGAGAATATAGCAGGTGAATGACACGTATTCTTGGCCCAGTCCAGTCATCTGACAATATGTGTTTTGACTACTTCGAATGATTGTTTCTCTTTTAGAATCGGAAAGTTTCAAACATTTTCATGCTATTATACACAGCTTGTCTTGTGTTAGATCTTGCGTTCAGTCATTTGAAATAATTGCAGCTTTTATGTTAGCTGCAGGAACATTTTTTTTTTCATTACGAAAAATCAGTATTTTTTTTATTGTTTTGTTTTCTTTTCGAATCCTTGATTGTCTAGTTTAGAGGGGCAGTCTCTGATTTTTATAGGCCAAAATTGCCAGTTTCGAAAGTCATATTCTAGAATATTCCTTTGGGCATTCTACAAAAAATAACTGGTTTTCATGTCACGAGTCAATTCGGATTCTTTTTACTAACAACCCTCTTGGGGGAAAATGAGTCCTTAAAATTTACTCTATTGAAAACCTTCCTTCGAAGAAGAAGATGCTAGTTTGTTCATTAAGACTTTCATATAAAGATTAAACTTTCGAGTTAAAGAGAGAGAGAGAGAGGTTAGACTGCTGCGGCTAGCAGTGATTGATTAAACGTGAAGTGATGCGGGGATACTTCGTAGCTGATTATTGTAATTTTAAAGTTGACGATTTGTCAATTAGGAATCAAATTAGATTAGGTCGCTAATAATTAGCAGATATTGCCTATAGACGTAAGCGATCTAATTATTTAATGTTTTTATGTAATGTATCTCGTCTGCCTCGCTATTGCTTTCCATATTTGCTTTTTGGGTGCATCTCTTAAGTTTGGTTAATAGAATTTGTGTTGTTGTTCATAACTGAGAATAAATTGATTATGGCTGATGTTTCTTCCGATCCTCTCACACTAAGGGATGATTTAGCTCATCCCTTACAATTTTAGAAAAAGATGCATAACTTCCAAGCCTATTATAAAAGTAATAAAAGCAATTATTTTTTCTTATCTTAATTTTGATATGTGGATGTGCCACTGCACCGAATCTTCTCAAGTGCCCTTGTGGCCATGGAATCCTAGTGGTCAAGATCCTGGACTCGTGGCTGGTGCAATTTTGGACCTAGTGCGACTGAGTACCCGCTGTGTAAAGGGAGGTGCTGCACATCAAATTTGTCGTGGCTCAAACTTGCTCTCATTGATATGATGTGAGAGTGGGAATAAGGGTTTGCCACAGCTCAGGTGTCTTCCTTGTCACTTTACCATGGTTCAAAATTACGAGGTATGTCCCTAAATGCCCTCGTGTAGCCTTACAATGCGGCGCTAGTATCCACTCACAATTGTCCTTCTACTTTTTACAGCATAGATATTAACATATAACATATTCTTCGAAAAGGAAGAGGTATTTTGATGTACTGATAATACTAAAACCAACAGAACATTTATCTGCAAATTTAAACAAAATCAGTGTTCTTCTTTGTTTACAATGCTATATCTTTGAAATCAACGGAATTTTTTTATGTATTCCTTGAAAATCAAATAATATATTTACGGGATTTTTATACAAAAGTATTTTTGCAATTTTGTTTCATTATGTAAATCCACAGTCAACAAATAGTTAGGATCGTTCGAATTTCCGTCAGGGGACCTGAAAAACATTAAGGAAGTGAATTATTTTGGAATATAATTGCATTGGAGGCTTCCTTACAAAATAATTCTAAAGATACAAGAATATAAAATAGTCGCGTGTTTCAGATAATGCTCCAAGGGGGTTTCATGACTAAACAAAATAAATCCTGCCTTTCATTCTCAGTCTATCATTTCACATAGAATTTTGTGTATCGGAAGTATTCCATTCATGGAATATATTTTTCTTAAAAACTAGTCAACTAGATTTCTATTTTGGAGACGGAAATTTCTTTTTCTTCAAAAATTCACTTATTTTGATGTTATATAGAATTCTAAATCTCCGGATGAAAAGAATACATTTTAGAGCCAACTATGAATAAAAAAAATGAAACATGAATATGCTGCTTTTTTCAGCATGGCACTCTCTAAAAACGGTTGCTTTCGCTCTCCTATAACCTTGATATGTGTCCAAGATCAATATGTCTAAAGGCTTTTAAATTTTTGTTGTAAGTGAAATGTGTACAAACTAAATGCGAAACTTAAGTTACTTTTGTTGTGTCCTTGATAGATTACTATTAATTCATTACAGTATATCCTGCAACGTACGTTGAATATATTCAGATTCTTAATATCTTATTTATTTTCCCAAAAAATTTGACGAAATTTTAAAAAGGAAAAGGAGAAAATATTTTTCTCAAAGCAAAATTTTTGTACAATATTGTGCTTTATAAGAAACTGAACTATTTTATTCTTCATCTTTGTGAAATTTTAACTAATTTATATCATATTAGATAAAGAGAGATAGAGAGAGGAAAGAGAGAAAGGGAAAAAGAGAGGTAATTGTTTTTTTTCTTTGAATTTTTTACAGAGTAATCCCTTGAGGAATATAATATGCCAAAAAAAGTTTAAAAATGATCTATAATTAATTAAATTAAAACAAAATGAAAAAGTTAATTTCGCATAATTTATGTACTTAAATATGCGAATAAGAAAACAGTGTACTGCAAAAATGAAACAAAAAAATGCAGTCAGTGATTTCTTCAAATAAGTTATTTAACATTGAAGTGTACAATTGAAAAATTTGAAAACAAAATTAAAAAACAATTTATCAGAATGTGTCTCAAAATGAGAGTGATTCTGCATAAATAATCACTCAGAGAAAGGTGTTTATGACTTCCTTTGCCCAACTCGCAAGCCTATTAAAATAATATCATTTCTTAGGATTGATACAGACATTTTAAGAGTAATACATGTTTAATAACAGTGAAAAAAATTTCCGGCATGTTTCGACAAATTTTTATGTAAGTTTAATATGTTGTGGAACACTAAATTGAACATTAAGTAATTAAACATTCTTTAATGTGCTTAACTTTTAGAAATCGGAGAATTTTACAATTTCTTCTAATTATTAATAGAATATGGTGAATCTCTCTCTCTAAGGGTGTATTTAGGAAAATTGAAATTTTTTAAAGTCTATGAAAAAACTTTTGTCATTAAAGCCGTATATTTAAAAAAAAAACTTTGTGTGTCAACTCCGAGGCATGACTGGGGTTTACTCCTTACGTATGGTTGTCTTTAAATGAATACTAGTCAAACACAGTTAATAAATGCATCGAATATGATACTGAAATCACGCATGTATATTCATTATTCTATTCTAATTTTTCATATTGATTAGGGAATATAAATATGGGTGTGTGTGTAATAATATACATCAATTATGCTACATAAATCTAAGTTATTCATGAGTACATTGGTGCGATGCTTGTAGGATTTACTTCACAATTAGTGTGTGTGGTCAGTGTGGTCATGAATAGGTAATAAGCAGCTTCTGTTGATCTGGAGCTCCTTGTAGGTACCCTCGGCTTCACAGACACCCAAGCCGCTCCTGACACGGAGAACAGACGCTGGACGTAGGTTTGGAATCAGTGTTTTTCTTCTCCTACCCAACGAAGACCTGTTCGGCTTGGGAGACCCTACCAATAGCAAAGCTACCGCCGACATAGCTCTCTGGGTTGCTGGAGCACACAAGCTGGAGCACACCACGACGAGGTAGAAATACCAGCAGGGGGCTCAGCAAGCCTCTCCAGATCACATCTTGGACTGCTTGGGACTTTCGAGGGAGGACCTTTTTTCCTCTCCCCTCCTGGTATTGGACTTCTCAAGGGTCAATATTATTTTTTTGGGGTCTTATCTGACTCCATCAGACAGACTGAGGATTAGCCACAACAACAACTTCACAATTAATATCACTTTGAGTAGTAATTAAATTAATACTCTCGCCATTACTAATCACTGTGAGAAGAGGCTTGTGGAAACTGAAGTATAATACATGACATTCGAATCTTAAAAGCATCACATCAATAGTTCTAACCATACCTAGTCGTCCCTAGTGCTCTACCAGAAACAAAATCCACATTAAGATCTGATTTTAAAAATTGTATTAATATCAATCCTTCCTCTTTATCGAAATCGATATTGAAATCGCCCCCAAGTGTAAATGGCAGTATATGAGAGTGTTTCTTCAGCAACTTAGAACCACCTTATGTATATGCTAATAATACCTCGTGGATAAAATCTAATAGCCGTTACCCTCCCGCTTCGCTGGGTATTCCATGATGTTTTTTAAAAATATACTGTTTTATGTATAAATTATTGATATCTAAGTCCTAGCATTAAGAATTCCATTGTATTTAAAAATATTCTTATGCCTGTAACTCTCGCCTCTTGATAAAATAAAAAGGACAAAACTACTAATATGTATTATCTAATAATCTCTAAAATTGAGTATAGAATGATATTTGCACTTTCGTAACCCTATAACCAAGAGGATTTCCCAAAACCAATTTTAGGTGGATCTCTACTCCATAAAATAAACATGAAAGCCAAATTTAAATCTAATAGAGCAAAAACAAATTTTTACTATCAATACCCCCTCCCCTGTAAATCCGTTGAGAGTCGTTCTCTCCAAAACCGTTCTTAGCGGATTTCAATTCAACAAAAGAAAAATGAAAACCAAATTCCATTATCATAGCCCTTGTAGTTCGAAAAAAGAAATTTTTTTTGTCAACACGCCCAGTTGTCAACACGCCCCCCTTTAACCCCAGGAGTTGATTCCCATCAAATGCATTCATAGTGGATCCCTATCCAACAATAGAAACATGCTTAACAAATTTCAAGTACGCAAGTCTAACAATTCTAAAACAGGATTTTTTTCGGCATCTATGAAAACAGGATGCCCTTTCGCACTCACCAAGCTCCGTTACAGAACTGAAGAGAGCTCTCCAAGAAACTTGGAACCGTTTGAGTCCACAACTCATTCATCATCTCATAGCAAGTATGGTAAATCGCTGTGCAGCGGGCCTGGCTATCAGAGGCGACCACACGCCTTATTAAACTGCAGCATCAGTATTTTATTTAATGTTTTCTTTCATTTTTTCTTTAAAGTGTGAATCCTTGTTATGCTCAGTTTTCTTTCAAACTGCTACTTTGGACAATAAAATTAATTATTATAATTCTTTTGATTTGCTTCCTTTTTTATAACCATTTTACACTCGCATATCACGTTTCCCGCCATTCTGAATTACAGTTCCTTCTTTATTCACATAATTATAAATTATGCTTAATTTTTGGACACCAGTGTATATATCGCTAGGTATGGCATAGAATGGATACCGCAAAACAGTAATGTTCCTGGCAGATTTGCGACTCGAATTGTTTGGCACAGTGGTCCAACAAGCTTCGCGAAACATAATGTAAACATAAGTTTTTTATGATATAAAGGGTCATAATAAATGATAATTACATGAAATAATATTAAAATTCTTAAAACTAAACCCTACTGAATAGTAGTCCAGCAATTAATTATTCAGTTAAAACATGTATTTAATATATTTTATAGCAGTGCCAAAATGAATCCGGTAAACGTTTAAGGTTAATCGAAATACAGGACGTTCTAGTGTTAAAAGTCAAAAGAGCTAAGGCATGAAATGTTATTTGACTCAAAAACCGGTTTTCTTCGCCAATGACACCAGTAAACGCTTAAAGTTGAAGTTTTTTGAGGACTTAATTTTTCAGGTGTACTTTCCAAATTTCCCACACCGATAACAAACAACGGTAATTTTGAAACAAGAAAGGTAAAAAAAAAGAGTGCGTAAAGGAATTCTTGCAAAAAGACGAAACACAGAAAGTTTAATCAACTTTTTTAGACTTTGGATAGAACATGGATAATAATGCTTGACACACGGGAAAAAATTTCAGGAGATTATTTTCATAAATGACGAAGTTATTAAATATTTAATTAGAATTTTGGGTATTTTTTGAAAAATCATTAAAAAAATATTTTTAATGTTTCGTTTTTTTAAATCACTGATTTTAAAACAGAAAAGTATAACCTCTTTTGTAGTATGATTATTGATTCATACAATGATAAGAAATCCATACAGACTGATTAAAACACTATTTTCATTAAAACGCATCGATATTCTCTCAATATTAAAAAAATCCGTAAAAAATGAAATATTATTATTTTGTAAAAAAAAAAAAAATTATACCTCGTATCGTGGAGAAATAAACGAGCATTCCGATTCTGAAGTCGCACAAACGCAGTTTTTTAAAGTTTACTCTTCTTTGAGTGCTTAATTTTTAAGCTAAAGTTTCCAAAATTCACACGTTGATAAAAGAAAAAAAACAATGATAATTTTTAATCAAAAAATGTTGAAAAAATACAGCATATATACATTATTTCTTTTAATAAGGGTGTTAGACGAAAAACACAACATTGTTTTTAAAATCCTTAATTTTTAAGCAATTTTTTCAATCTTTCGTTAGAACACGGAAAATAGCAATTGAAATTCGGAAAAAGTTTCGTGTGATTTTTTTCATAAATAACGAAGTTATTAAATGTTTAATTAGATTTTTGTGTACTTTTTGATGTATCATATAAAAAGTTTTTTGCATTTCGTTTTTTGAATTACTGATTCTATAAGTGCAGTATATGTGCTTGTTTAATACACAATATGAACTCATTACAATGATAAGAAATTCATAAAGAGTGATTGAAAAGTTTTTTCCATAAAAATGTATAAATATTGATTCATTTTTTAAAATAAATCATAAAAAATGCAAATTATTGTTATTTTGTATAGAAAAAATCATTATACTGTATTGGGATGATATAAATGGTCTTTCTGATTCTGTAATTATTTCTTGTCTGATTTTGATACAAAAAATTAGATTGCAATTTTAAAAATGTCGAAAATATTTCTCTTTGTGGTTCTTCAGTCTGACACATCCAAAACCGCTGTATACTAATATACAAATTCGCGGAAGAGCGCGTAACGCCTTTTGGTTAACGCGTGTATAAATTTCTCTCCTCATACACATACACTTTCCATACCGGAGGCTTTGTATGAAAATCGATTACTTTTTGGAGTAATCTCCAAAAAGTAATCTTCCCTTTAGTTTCTTTATTTATTCTTGAATAACAAATTTCCGTACGTATGAAAAAAAATCTTCGAATTTTAAGTTACCTGTAAGTCAAGTTATTACAAAAGTAGCAATTAATAAATATATTGTCGAAAACTTGTACCCAAAATGCTTGTTCATAATATATCTACGCAGTTCTAAGTCACATTCCATTAATACTCACTGTCATTGGAATGACAGGCAGAATGGGATGTTAAATGGTCGTGTAATGAGTTTTCTATGGAATATTCAGCAGACGTTA
>BMAO01038056.1:0-17510 GCA_019973975.1 Trichonephila clavata | reverse complement strand
GTTCCGACCAGGTGGTCAGTTGACGCGAAACATCCAGTGTTTGATTCCCTAGAAAGCTTGTATTCATTTGTCGACCCAATGAAGGGATGAAAGGCTGAGTCGAACTTACCCAACTCAAGGTTCAAGGTTTATTAGCCCCTCGTAATTTTAAACAACAGACAAGTGACACGGATGACACCCGATCTGGCGCGAATAAACACAAATAGTATTAATATCTTTAAGAAGTAACACTATGGCTATTGGCGATGGATTTCTTAATTTTGAACCTCGGAAAACGGACGATGACGACACTTAAGCTGGCAGCCATCTTTAAATGGAAGGACTTTGAACCTAGGCAGATTTAACGTACATCAGCCCTTCTACACGACGGATCTTCAGTGGCACTACGGCTCGAACTCATGACACGCTGGTTGTGAGTTCGTGAAAATAACCACTGGGCTACCATGGCCACATTCTGATATGGCCTCTCATTCACAAACTTTTACGCTCATGGGTAAAGTTTTCACTACAAAAGGACTTGTATTTCATTTTTAATCTTTAGCATATTTTCATAAACGAGAAATTAATAAGAATTTTGTGGAAGATCTGGAATCAAATACACACAAAATCATCAATAAGTGGACCCTGTATCAAGATTTCTTGGAGACCCTTTTTTGGAAAATAAAAATGTTCTTTTTAATAAAACTTGTTTGAAAGTGTCTAAATATTACGGCAGTTTATTTCCCCTGTAACTTGGAGCCCGTGTCATTGATACGGCTGATATGGTGGTAGCTACGCCCCTGGAAATCATATAAAATGAATCAACCATCATAAGAATAAATATTCCCAAATTTATTGCTGCCAAAGCTGTTTCAAACAATTCGCATAAACTCTATACAGAATAATCATGTTATTCTGCAATTAATTCCTCAACACTAAACTATTTTATTATATAATTAGCATTTTTCTTTGTTTCTCTGCACATTTTACCTATTACCACCTATAACCTCTTGTCTTTTTGTCACAAAAGCAAAGTATTACTTCATCACTCATTCAATCCTTCCCCAACATCTTTTATGGCACCTTCTAAAAGCATAGATAAAACCGGTCATATCTTTCTACTCCCGTCATAATACGATGGATTATTACAGAAATGAAAGTGTTATTGTGAAAATCCTCGCTTAAGTTTCACTTCTTAGTAACAACTACAACGAAAAACGGGGTCTTATACCCCTACTAAACCCGCGGCGAACACAACTATTTGAATTACACCAACACGCTGAACATAGGTAAAGTAATATATATAGCACTAGCTGTCAGTTATACTCAAGCAACCTATCTGTTATCTAAGGTTCTTGTATAGGGTGGCTCCCAGCTTTGCAATCGTAAAATCTAGCCCTCCAGTAATACGCAGTTTAATAAACGCGGACGTGTCCGTAATATCCGTCAGAGCTCTCTAGTACTTGTGATGTCGTTGTTGGAGACGATTCCATAACTTTCGGTCATAAAACAGCTATGTTTGTCGACGACAAGGAAAATTCAGTTGTTTCGTCGCATTTCAGTTCATAAATTATGAGACGTGAGTTTTAGTCATGTCATGTTCTTTCGCGTGGTCTGCATTTGTTGCAATTAAAACTGGAAGATTGCTTGTTGACAAGATTAAATTACTGCTTTGTCTTTTTAATTAGGTTTTTATTTTTTTTACCGCGGTTGTTTCTTTTTAATATATATGTTACAGTGAAACACCGAAATCTGGAGAATGTCGACATTCACCGTGAATGTCAACAAACACATAGTCGCTTGGTGTATGTCCGAAATATTTGCTAAATACCCTTATTTCTGACTTTCACCGGTGAATGTCGACATTCACCATGCACCTTTCACGGTGAATGTCGAATTATACTAATGGTGAATGTTGAACATGTCCGAGATTTATATTTTTTTCTCCGTAATTCTGTCGCGATAAATTTTTCGCCTCTCTTTCTGAGAGGAATAACTAAGAACTTAAAACACACAGTACTTTCAAAATGAGAAAGAAAATTATAGAAGCTAAAAACTTACTTAATTATACAGTACATTCAAAATGAGAAAGGAAAATAATAAAAGTAAAAAACTTACTTAATTATACAGTACGTTCTAAATGAGAAAATAAAATAATAGTAATAAAAAACTTACTAAATTATGTGAATCAAATCTTATTTATTGCAACAACTTAAACTATTATGACACTTTGAATTGCACAAGAGGCCTTGCTCTTACAACTGCATTTATTTGTGGAACACTTCCTTTTGCAATGACAGCGTGTATAGCCTTGCCCACCGCTTCTCGAATTAGCTGCAGCTGCTTCTCTCAGCGAAATTTAACGGCCGAGTGGTCTAGGCATCGATCATGGCTAGCGTGTCATGAGTTCGATCCTAGTACCACTAAAGATCCGCCGTGTAGGAGAGCGATGCACGTTAAATCTGTCGAGAGCTCAAACGTCCTCCCGTTGGTGTGGTGTGGTAGTTAGGAGAGGGTGCCAGCTCAGGTGTCGTCCGCGTCACTTGACCATGGTTCAAAATTACGCGGACCGTCGCCAAAAGCCCTTGTGTTGCTAATCAGTGCGAACGTTAATATTCTCTCGCTTCACTCTGCGAAATTTCTTGAAAAGAAAATCTTATCTATGGAAGGAGCTTTTCTTTACAAATTTAGAATTGATTACGTGTGTAAAGCTGCTTGAGGGTACATTTTCATTCGCAAGTTTATAGAAGTCGCAGTCTTCTATTCCAACAACAACCGCTAACACATTTCGATTACCTGTACTACCACGCGACATCAGGACTCGACATCCACCAGATCATATCTGTGATTGTCGACATACACCGGTGAGGGTTCGAATGTCAAGTATGTAATGAAATATTCGATCTTCCACCGACGTATTTAGTGTTTGTCGACATTCTCGCAATTTTCGGTCTTTTACGGTAACATATATATATAGGAGGTAACACAAAATAAAATGCATTTTAACGTTTTTTTATACATAATTAATACAGATCATAATTATTATGTATATTATTCTGCAGTGGAATTTTATACTACAATAAGGTGAGCTGCAACCGAAATCTAAATTTATTATAGTACTAATTCAATAGACTGTAAAATCTGGTGTATAACGTGCACTTTTAACACACAAAATGTGATTTGAAATTTACGGGTGTGCGTTATATACCGAGTATAAAAGTTAGAGCATTAAAAAAAAAAAAAAAAAAAAAAAAAAGATGAGTATAGAAAAAAATTCGACTTTCTACGAATATCGAAGTACTATTTATTTAAAAGAAATGACACTCCTTATGAAATTAAAGGGTTGTAGTTCTTAGAAGTATACTATTTTTTTGTATGCCTTGTAATAATACCTCGAATAAATGACTTCAAAAATAAGAGCATTGCATATGTACATTTCATGTTTCTTCTTAAAAAAAAGGGGGTGCGCATTATACAGTGAACATACCTAAAAAAATTAAAAATTGCAGCTCGAAAGTATAGATGCGCGTTATATACCAGATTTTACGGTAATTATAACTTATTCCAAGAACTCCGATTATGTGAGGGCTAATATAACTTATGTTTAGTAATTAAAAATGATCATCTAAAAAGCTATTCAGGAGTCAGTTTGAACATGATTTGATTGACAAATCACGTACATTCATTTAATTGCATGAAATGATTAACAATGTAACGAGAAATTTAATGGAGCTATTATCTTTAAAATTACGTAACTCTGAATAATTCAGCTTCGATGCACATTTAATTGAAAAACTTTCTTAGTCTCTGTTATATGTAAGTATACTAATGTCCGTGTTAGTCAAGTGGTCATGGTTGCGAATTCATGACTTGCATTGCTTTTGTCGAGTTGGGGTTTGAGTCTTGATTACCATTTTCAGGCTAGATAAGGAGGGGTTGATACATGATAAATCTGTTTGTACTCAACGTCATTCCGTTGGTGTGGCGTGAAAATTTCGATCGTGTAATGTTCAGCACAGGTGTCATCTTCGTCACTGAACCGCGGTTCCCTCTTGCGAGGTATTTCGTCAACTGCCTTTGTGTTGCTTCATATTCCGATGTTGACAAACAGTTAAACAAATTAATGAATACACTGCTTCCAAACTTTAGCAACAAACTAAAAATTCGTGATAAATGAAAAAAAAGTATGCAAACTAATTGGACAAACTGATGATAATATTTACCACTCTGCATGAAACTTAAAGGCACACGTTGTATTCACATTTTGCAATATCAGCATAAACATAAAAATGTTGTCCTGAATTTGGACATACAAATTAGAAGATTAAAAAAAAATTCTCTATAATGTATTATTATCAACTCGAACAGCAATATGGACGACACAGTGGTGGCTCATACTGTTTATGATATTGCAAATGAGCTGTAAACGTAAGAACATTCATTGTAATCACGTGAACCTGTTCTAAACCTATGTAGGGTTGGAATGGAGATGAAGGCCAGCACACACACACGCCTTCCTAGAGCGACCCAAACGTTCGATGGAATTAAGGCCGGGAAAGCTTACTGATCATTCAATTTAGATTACAGTTTCTTTAAGAAACTGGTGCACGAGGCAAGCAGGGGAAGTCGTACATTATCTAATTGCAAAATAAAAATACATATGGATGAACAATAGGACCCTTATTATCGTTTCTGTACCTGTGAACATCGAGTGCTCTATGTAACAACATGTACAGGTATATTTGTCCATCTAAATATACTCATCCCCGTACAAGAGCACCATCTACTTCGTAGTTGCCCCTTTCCAGAATCTCAGATAGACATTATCAAATGTTTTCTGTCGAGAATCACTGGGCAAAACTGAGGGACTCTTTAGTAAACAAACAATTCTTCACTGATTTGCCCAATCCAAACGTTCCCACTTATAACAGGAAGTAAGCGAACGCACAATACCGGTCGTCTAGCATACGATATCCGTTGTGCAGTCTTCTACTTATTGTTATAGATGATATCGTCCTTTCTATGGTGAAAATTTACGCAGATGTATTTTGAGATTTAACTGAATTTCTGTTGCGGCGTGCTCTAAGTTGCAAGTCATTTGAAGATGAGGCAACTCTTGGTTTTACTTCTGTAGCTTTTCGAGAAGTTGAACAGGAAGTTAGCAACTTTCGGCTCATCACGGAAAGCTCGATATTTAGTCATTTTGCAATATCAAAATGTCGTCGGCCTACTCGTAGTCGATCTATTTCTTTATAACACGATTCTTCTGGCAAATTTCACCTCAAACTCATTGTTGAATTTTGGCAATTTGGAAATCTTTTAATTATCTTCATACTTTGAATTGCGAATGCTTCATTAATTAGTTTTAGTCGGTATCATATTTAACGCAAAACGATGACGGCGTGACCCTTTTCAAATTCTACTTGAGGCAACTTACTTCTATTTGTAACATATTGAATATTTAAGAATTTCAAACTATTTTTAGCCGATTTATCTCGATATTTCAGTTTATTACTTAACTTTTGGAAAACAACATAATTAAATTATTTCTTAAGGATATATTTTTTCTAATAAAAGTGCTTTTCCATGGGGAATAATTCTCTTAATGAGAGCCAGATGTATAGAACTTTTATATGACCTGCTTTATGCAGTAGAAATTAACGCCCTGAAATAAATTCTAATGTCTGCCTTCATTTACTTGCAGATGAATTAAAACTTTCTTTTTCTGACTACTAATTCATTCATTAAAAAAAAAAATATTATTTGTATCACATTTACAAATTAGCGCCAACAATCATTATGATATATTATCGCTCATTCTCTCAAATAATCTTTAAACATATACTTCCGTAACTTTCACTAGCTTAACTACAATTTCCCAAGCCTTTCTCCACATACCTAAACAATATCATTATCACGTAAAGCTCTACAGCAAAATCTTAATTATTTATTCAGTCTTCCGAAAGTTTGTTGGGCTCGTGGATACCACACACAGCGCACGCACATCAAACTTCCCCAGCGAGTTTTTCAAATCCCCAGAGCGTGATCCCGGCGTGAAAATCTGGAGACGCCAAACCCTGGATCACGGAAGCGTGTCCACAGTGATATATTCGGTTACCCGATAAAATCACCCTAACCACCACGCCGCGCATGTTGTGTTTCGTGATTAGTTGCATTGCTAATTACGCCTATCTGCATATCGCTTAAAGTCTGTCGACGGATGGAAAGTGTGTAACACTACCCTTTGGAGGCTTAACTCCATCTCTAATCCGCATTTAAACGAAGTCATCTGCAGTCGCCAGGTGTAGGCTTTCCGATGGCACGAGTGTCTGTTGCTAACCCTCTTAATCTGTCAACGACTTGATTGCGACTGCTTAACTGTGATATTCGAGAAATGTTGTGGTGTTAGGAATATATTTGTGTCTTAATGTTCTGTGGAAGATATCGCATGTCTCACAAAATATGAAACTAATGCATTGTTATTTGTTGTGGGACGTATATGTTATTATGCTGCTCATAATAATTGACACAGCAAGGATAAATTCATTTTATCATGAGAAGTTAGTAGAATAATAATATCTAATAAAGAAGTGATCAACCATAATGAATTTATATGCCAAAGACAAAGCAGAATTTTGTGGGAGGTTTGTTCACATGCGTATGGAGAAAGGAAATTATTATTAATCGGAGTCTACTTATGCAGAAAAGATGTTCTACGACAGGGGTGCGTAAACTTTTCAAGAGGAAGAGCTATTTTTAATTTTTTACAAGGTGGTACGGTTCATCCAGTGACGTAGGTGTGGGGATCTAAGAAAAAGGTTTTACAATATTTACTATAATTTAATAATGAATTCGGAATAAGTACTAACCTACATATAATTACAGTAAAATAAACTTACGATTTTAATACCACGTTGAAACAAAAAGAAAGATATAAACATAATAATAATAGAATCATGTATATATGAAATATCAAATGATGCATTTGTCACGAAACCATTCAAAATACATTAAAAAATAAAGCCGCCCATCCGGTATGGTGTTTAGTGACGCTGACTGCCGTGCCGTAGGGCCTGGGTTCGAATCCCGGAGGAGGCATGGGTGTTTGTGTTGTAATTCTTCTTTGCTTTGTGATGTGTGCTTCACGCTTACTTCTACGTAAGCCCCTATGTGATACTTTGTGGTGCACAGGATTATAAATGTTCTTAATAAAATAAACATTTCCACACATATCTAAAGTTAGTACTCAAAATTATAATAAATGTAAGACTTAGTCTGCATACTGTCAGCAAAAATCTCGAATATATATTTCGGTATATATTTACTTACTGCTGGTCTTCAGGTGGCCATCCCAAAATGTCTGACCAGCAATCCACTGGTCGACGGCAATTGACTGAGCGCCCACTCCTGTTCTATGATATGGGGATCATGAGAAAAATAATTTCAAAATTTTGACACAAAGAGATTGGATTTTCGGAAAAATTAAAGAAAGACAATTTCGATTACAGGATTTTAGACTCAAAATGAAAGGATTTTTCCACAATATAAATACCCAAAGGTGAAGATTTTTGATAAATAAGTACTCAGTAGTGCTATGTATACACTGGTGTGCAAAAATTAAGGACGAGACGGTTTTTTCAATATAACTTTGTACAAAAGCATTCCAAATCAACACATTTAATACCGTAAGATCCCCGATACGTAAGGACATGAGTAATATAAGCAACACTTACTAAAAGAGAAATCAGAGGGATAAAAATAAGCTTTATTGAAAAAGTAGCATGGAGCGCAATGCGACTGAAGGCCGAAACATCCCTGTGATGGGTGTCCAGCAAGAAATATCCGGTCTTTAGTAGGGGATATGATCTCCCCTGACTGCTAGGCAGGTTTCACAGCGTCTGCCCATGCTGAGAATGAGGGTGTCAATGAGTTGTTGAGGCATTGCTGCCCATTCGTCTTGCAGCGCCAATCGAAGCTCCGGAATCGTTACTGGTGGTAAGGTACGAGCTGCCAAGCGTCTGCCTAGAAAATCCCATACATGCTCGATGGGATTGAGATCCGGAGATCGTGCCGGCCAATCCATACGTTCAATATCCTCACTCTCTAAGAGCTGTTCGGCAGCTACTGTGAGATGACATGGTGCATTGTCGTCCATGAAAAGGAACTGCGGACCCATAGCGCCTCTAAAAAGACGCACATATGGAAGAAGAATCTCGTTACAATAACGGGTCCCGTTGACTGAACCTGCGTCGAAGATGTGAAGGTCTGAACGACTATCAAGCATGATGCCTCCCCAAACGAGAACAACGCCACCTCCATACCTGTCCCTTTCAATGATGTTCGATGGATGATTGCGGCTTCCCCGCTCTCTCCAGATGAGTATGCAATGAGAATCGCTACTCAGACTGAATCTGCTCTCATCTGTAAGGAGTACTCGTCCCCATTCATTGTCTCTCCAATTCCGGTATTCCCGGCACCACAGAGAACGCCTTCTCCGATGGGCAGGCGTTAGAGGTACACACCGAACAGGGCGTCGTGCACACAGACCACCACCGTGCAGTCTTCTGGCCACGGTAAAACGCGATATCGGTCGTCCAGTCGCCTGTGTCGTGTGTCTAGCGATTTCTCCCGCTGTCTGCCGCCTGTTTCTTCTGGCCTGTAAGGCAATATACCGGTCATCTGCGGGTGTGGTTCCTCGTGGACGACCACTACTGAACCCCCGGATAGCTGTTCCTGTAGCTTGAAATTGTCTCCAAAGTCGTGAAACGATGCTGTGAGCAATTCCGAACTCTGCAGCCCCACTTGTCACACTGCGACCTTCCTCCAACTTCCCAATAATTCGACCTCGGGTAAAAGCATCCAGATGTCGTGTAACAGATTGATTATTCGCCATTTCTCGCTGAGGCAGCAACTCGTGTGATTTTAACTGCTATACGGTGTGCAATCTCTTTGCAGAAATACTAATCTTACACCGACAACATGCTTTACTACTCAGACACTCCCCCATTATGTCTACCTGCATATCTGCGCATGTGCTACCGTACATCACCTCACTTAATCTCCTGATTGGTCTTTCTGTCCGCTCTGCCTCTTCGTTCAGCTGATATGCTAATTTTTCGACTTCGTCCTTAATTTTTGCACACCAGTGTATATTGCAACATTTCATAACCCCAACTGCACCAATGAATCAGTCTGATCCAAGCGTTTCCCATTTTCCACTTTATTGTGCACTGCAATTTCGATCGTAAACTTTTTTAAAAATTTAATACTATAAAGAAGTTGTTATATATATACTTTTGTCCAAAAGTTAAGCATAATTGATAATTATGTGAATAAAGAAGGAACTGTAAATCAGAATGGCGGGAAACGTGATATGCGAGTGTAAGATGGTTATAAAATAAGGAAGCAAACCAAAAGAATGATAATAATTAATTTTATTATCCAAAGTAGCAATTTGAAAGAAAACTGAGCATAGAAAAGATTCACACTTTAAAGAAAAATTAAAGAAAACATTAAATAAAATACTGATGCTGCAGTTTAATAAGGCGTGTGGCCAGGACACAGCCAGGCAACCTGCACAGCGATTTACCATACTTTCTATGAGATGATGAATGAATTGTGGGCTCAAACGTTTCCACGCTTCTTGGAGAGCTCTCTTCAGTTCTGTAACGGAGCTTGGTGGGTGCGAAAGGGCTGCAATTTGTCTCTCCCGAGCATATCCCATACATGCTCGATAGGATTTAAATCAGGGAGTTCGCATGCCACGACATGCGCTGGATGTTTCCCGTTTCAAGGAAGTCATCAATCAGCACCGCTCGGTGACATGGCGTATTATCATCCATGAATATGAAGTCAGGACCGACAGCACCTCGAAACAAGCGAACATAAGGCTCAAGAACTTCGTCTCTATATCTTTGAGCAGTCACAGACCCCGTGTCAAAGAAATGGAGGTCTGTGCGGCCGTCCATCATGATGCTTGCCCATACCATTACTCCCCTTGATGGAAAATGATGTATTTCCGTTATGTTTCTTGGTTCAAAACGTGTTCCACGTTCTCTCCATATCGTTAACCGCCGAGAATCACTACTCAGACTAAACCGGGACTCGTCACTGAACATCACATTGGCCCACTCTCCCACACTCCAATGTTGATATTTCAAACTCCAGTTCAAACGAGCACGTTTATGCGCAGACGTGAAGGGAATGCAAACTGCTGGTCTTCTGGCATACAGGCCAGCATGATTGAGTCTCCTGTAAACAGTTTGTCTCGAAATTCGTATTCCTGTGGCGACTGTGAGCGCCGAACCCAGTGCTCTGGCAGTACTGCCCCTCTGACGTCGCACACTTATTACCAGATATCGGTCTTGGCGAGGGGTTGTGACTCTTGGTCGACCTGATACTGGTTGTCGGGTAAGATCTCCCATTCTTTGAAACCTCTGCCGCAGTCTTGAGATCACAGATTGGTCCACATTCAGAATTCGAGACACTTCGGTTTGTGATTGTGAGGATTCCAACATTCCAACGATTCTTCCTTTCGTAAACATGTCCAATTAGCGTCCTTGTGCCATCATTCACCTTGTTTGATGGTTAACAACGTTCCTTCGCACAGCAGTTGCACGAAACCTGTCTGAACTGCCTATGCTGCTTGAACTGGTTTCTCCGCGTTCCGACATGCGCCGGTGTTTCGCGCAGGACGTAGTCGACTGAAAAGTTTTGCATAAATCCAATGTTTCTTCTTCGCCCAATTAATATCCGCAAGAAATTTGGAATAATTTTACGAATATTTACTCCATGTTTTTCGCATTTTACGATTTATGCTTAACTTTTGGACACCAGTATATATACCTGATATATATATATATATATATGTATATATACCTGATATTTTTTTCTTATAACTATTTAGTAGGTGCCCTCTCAAAGAAACAAATTACGAAGTCCGTCGTTAATAGCCATCGTGCCGATTTATATTGTGACGTTAATATAACTCTTTTACTTACTCAAAGCAGTAAATGTTAAAAAATATCAAGGCACCTGTTTTTTCTTTTTTTAGAGAAAATTTCTTAGACATCTCAAATACCTTAACTTCTAATTCCTTGTGGTGTGGCAATACTTAACATAAGAATTATTTTTTTTTAATTTCATTTTCCCCTTCATTTATATACCAGAGAACATCTTCTCTACATAGGCATATATAGAAATTCTAAAAAAAGGAACATTTTTTTCAATCCACCTAATACACACGTAGTTGACTTTAACAAACTAATGGATAAGTGCAATAATATTTACTTTTAATGTAATATCTAATTAGATTTATGTTCTGTTGGATTTCATGAATTTTATATTCTTAAATTCAGTTACAGGTAGGTAATAAAGATATAAAAGTAAAAAGGGATAAATAATTTTGTTATTGGTGAAAAAGTTTTAACTAGAATTCTAGCGACGAAATTTATCTTATAATGATATAAAGACCATTTCGCAAAGTTAAGCAAGCTATGTCCTCAGCACAACTTTCTTTACTGGTTGTAGTAAAGAAAATGGATATTGTTAAGTAGACTCGGGTTCGGTGATTTTATCCAAATCAGTCGCAAAGTGCATGGCAGTTCTTCAGGAGCGATGGAAAATTTGTTGCTGAAAAAACAATCCTTGAAATACAGCTGCTATATTTGCAGAATAAATCTCGGAAGGCCTTCACACATTCTACAGCGCACAGACACAACTATCAGTGTCTAAAATACAAGTATGTTTAAGGATTATTCACAAGCACTCGCTCGTCCTACTCAACAGCCGAAGCAATAACTAATCGCTGGTTGACTCTTTAAGGTCAGAACAAGACTACTCTTCAACAGTCAGAACAAGACTACTCTTCAACGGTCAGAACAAGACTAACTCAGTTTCGGCGAGCGACTCCCTATTTATAGGTCTTACGGGATTTTCGAGAAAAATCCGCTTGCGTCATAGATTGTGATATTAGTAGATTTTCAGAAGAATCGATAGTGCCACAAACTCGCCAAAATGGTCTCCAAATCACCAAAATTGTCTCCAAGTCGCTGAAAATGATGCCAACTAGGCTGTATCGCCAAGTCTTTATTGAATCGCCATTACTGTTTAAGGAACGGCGTTGCATGCTAATATTGCAATTTTAACATAAAATAAATACAACAAAGAGTAACATAAACGTATTACACATCCTGATATAAATTATTTACACTGTTTTAAAAGTTATTTTTATAAAATTTGTAACAATATAAAATATTTCATTCTTCAGTTCATGAAGTTCATTTTTTGAAACCTATACAGTTACTTAAATATTTACATTTCTATGTATTCTTTATCTTTTCAAAACATGAAATTTCAGTTTTTTCCATTAGATTTTAGAATATGTTGTTAATGTACATAATATAACGCTGAATTGCATTGCATCGCCTTTGGCAAGCTCCGTTTTCCATTTCCTACTGTTTTCATTCTCGAGTTCAGTTGTTGATATAATTCATTAAATTTGCTTCAGGATAGACTTGATATTCCTCTATTCAGAATATTCCTCTTACTTTTGCTTTCTCAATCTGTTTATGATAACATATTGTGCTAGAATATTTTTGTTTTAATTTCGTATCTATATATAAAATAATACTGCTTTTATTATTCAGATTTTGATATTGAGTTAAATTTTTATTACTTTTGACACTCTATAATTTCGCGAATCTTTGGAATATTCGATAGGAGATTTTTTGTTTTTGTAAATTTGTTTGGTAAAATATTATTTTAAACATAGAAATTACATTTGCTTAAAAAATATCTCTAATAATTAGATTGAGTTTTTTCCCCCTTCTTCGCTTGATTAAAGCAAAACTCTTTTCTACTTTCATCTTTCCATCCGTTGTTTAGAGTTCCATTTTACAGCGCTAGTGAATATTTAATCCAATCAATTTTCAAGCAAGATTTTTTCGTTATATCATTTGATTTTCTCGGTAATTCTTCTCCGTTAAATTGTTACAACTATTCCGAAATTCTTTGAATGGTTAAATTGATTATAAATGTTTTCATTTACTTAAGTATGCTAAAAGAGTTCCTTCTTTATACTTGATTACTTTAATATTTTTAACCAAAATATGTTCACATAATGAAAATTTGTCATTATTGAAAATAATTGAAACACTGTTTCTTTACAGTGTTTTAGTATTTTAAAGTCATTATTATTAAAGAGATTCGCTTGAGATTTCTCAACAAACTAAGCTGGTTTTAAGTTTGGTGAATGAAGATTTGTTGTAAGTAGTGTTCAATTTTGTTACTTTATTCTAATAATTTCTTGATATCGATTTTTTAATTCCTTTATACTCAAGTTTGACATAATTCAATAAATATCAAAAAATCCTTTTAAACATAAGATATTCATCATAAACTTCTTGAAAAATCTCTTATGAAATTAAAAAGCATTACATTTTTATCATTCCAATAAAGCAAGTATTTATTTTTCATATTCAGATTACAAAATTCAGAATTTCTTCCCTTAATGCCGGATTTTTTGTTTTGGATTTTAAAAAATCGCTTTTTATAGGAATGTGTGGTCACATAGGTTACGTACAAAATAAATAAAATAAATCCAGGTAATAGTACTTGTATTAGGTATTTATTTTGAAAAAAGTTGTATGTAAACTTCTGACCGCATACAATATGTCCCCAAAGTCTGGCTTGTATCTAATAAAATTTTCAAATGCAACATGAAACATTCAAGGCTTACCTGACAACAGATAAGAAGTATTTTTTTTTAATTACATAAATCACCTCTTTATATGAAACTTGAAAATATGAAATATTTTTCCAAGTAACGTACAGAGCCAGTGGCGATTTAAACTCATTTCGGGCCCTGGCGCAGAAGATCTACAGGCCCCCTTAGCATTGGAAGATCGCTGGAGCCAGAAAATCTGGTTAAATCCAGGTTAACCGGGCCCCGGCCCTTAGGTGCCCGCCCCCAAGCGCCCAATGGATAAACCTACAATGCACAGAGCTTTATTACCCATCACTAAAAATATAACTTACCCGCCAAAAGTAGTGCCAAGATTTTTTCTTTCGCACATCATTTAGTGTCACACACTGAGGTTTTTGATAAAATTAAGTGCAACGGGAATGCAGACAATTGGCAGCAATGTTAAATTTGCCATTTTTAAAAACTTTTCTGTTTAAAGTTGAAGAATGACACAATTTTTCATTGTGACCTATATCTTTTAAAAAATAACAAGATTTCTATTCATTTTCTACACAGAAAATACCATTCACTTTGATCTCTGATTTACGTGATTCATGAAGAAAACACTATTCAGATTCACTTTTAAGCAACAAATATTTCTTACAGCGTTTCTAGTTAGGCTTAATCTAATTGGCTAAATCAGTTGCTTGGAGTTATAAGGGAGAAAGACGTTTCCATAATCTTACGTTCACGTAAATTTATTTGGCCCATTCTTCTTTAGAGTTAACAACGATGGCATACCCAGGTGTGTACGCTTATACCATCCATTACCCAGGATAATTGTTTGCTTCTTTGCCGAAACGATTCTTGTTTAATGCTATGACTCCTCCTCCAGAAAGCCACATAAGTCGTTAGGGCCTGCTTTAATCCTCTTCATTTTGCCTGGGTAAGATGCCATCTCTTAATTAAATAAAAGACGAAACCTCTCGAAATTGCCAAATGACTACCCCTCTCGCTAAAGGGGGCCTTGAAGTGGAAAGTAGCCTGCGCCTTGCGAGATTGAATTTTGTCAAGTGTCATGTGCGCCAGGCACTTGCGGTAATTCTGGCTCTGTTTACATTAAGAGCTAGATATCGTATTCCTCAGTATAAAGGAGAAATTGCTTTAAGGCTGTTGGTTTCGTTATTTTTCTTAATTCGTCAAAAATGTGGGATTTTGGAGAGAACTCAAGTATATGTTGAGCATTTCTTTTCAAAGGAAGAATAAATGAGTCACTATTATCGTATTTCCTTAGATGTTACTTTTGTCATTCAAGTAATGCAATCTTAAGCCTATTTAGTTGCGTCTTTCCTTTATTGGTTTCATTATTTTGGCTTTAACTCCTTAAATGCCTCCGGCGTATATATACGTCTCACTCAATCGGTGCGTCAAATGTCCGGACGTATATATACGTCTTTCCAAAAAGCGATACTTTTCTTCGCGCTGCTATCAGTAAAACTATTCTGAAGGCTTTAGAACACAATAAAATGATCTTCACAGTGTTTGCAAAGGATTTATCACATATTTCAGAGAAAAATTTGCATATTTATGTCTTTTCTTTTCCTCCAAAAAAACCGCGTACACGTGAAAAACGGTGGCACTAGGGGGGGGGGGATCGCGTAACTTTTAATCAGAAATTAAAGTTTTCATTATGTGAGTATGAAATTTCCGAATTAAAAGGGGTAAATGTGTAAGGGTATATAATATTACGTTTACTGTATGCTAGGACCTAAAAACGTATTTCAGCTTAAAGATTTTATTCTGCATTTAAAAAAGTATACATGAAGCGAAATAACGTTATACATTTTTTCAATCAGGAGTGAGTGAGAGTTAAAAGTTATATCAATATCATACCATAAGGCAACACTTGGGCAAATGGTGAGGCCGTAATGTTGAGCCTTGGTCAAGTGACGAATACGACACTTGAGCCTCCTCCCAAACTACCGTACCACGCCAATGGGAGGACTTTGAGCTCGACAGATTTAACGTGAATCGTTCCCCTCTACATTGCGAGCCTTCAGTGACACCAGTTGTCACACCCATGACACAACAGCCACGAGTTCGTGACCATAACCATTAGACTACCGCGGCCACTAAATATTCATAGGAATTCACATAAATTTTTTTCTACACATACATTATTATTGATAATGTACTTATTTCTTTACAGTTAATCTACAGGAATCTGAATGTAGTTATTACTTAGTTCAGAATCTATATCAAATTTTTAATCTGTTTTTGTTTTTATTTAGAAAAAAAAGGATTTTATTAGTTTTAGTTTTAAAAAAACATGAAAAATGTGAAATAGAAATTTAATTGTCATTCTCAGCTGCATTTAGATAAGGTTTTGTAATGTATAGCCTCTAATTTCCAGAGCATTTGAGATTAATGAAGAATAATTTTTACAAATAACAACAAAAAAAACACTTTTAATTAAATTAATGCTTGCTTTTTTTCTTAAACTGAACATTGCATTTTTGTTGCCCAAATTAGCTAATTATTATAGAACTAAGGATTTTAAGACACGTCAATGAATATTACATGAATACTAACTCTATATGATACGTGGATTTAAAACAATTCGAAATTGAGATAAATTATAAATCTTTATTCAGTAAATTCAAACTTTTGTGAATTAAATATTTTTGAAACGGATTCTATACTTACCTATAAAGATTAAAAGATAAAAAATAATTTGTCATCTATAAGAAATAGATCCCTCAGTAATATTAATGGGCTTATATTATTATCTGTTTTGTAATTAATATTTATTAAAACTGAAAATTGTTTGAAATAACAGAATTTTAAAATTAACCATACTATGATAAATATTAAACGTCATATTGATGGTTCTCTTGTCTTGATTGCTACGTATTGCTAAGAAAATTGTCGAGGAAAAAGTACATTTCCTGAGGGTTGTAACAGTGGCGAAACAGAGAATATTAGGGTCCTTTTTCAAAGTCAGGTTTTGCCTTTAATGTCATAAATTGGTTAAATACGTACTTGGTGCTGAGCAGGCTGTCCCTGAAATGTAAATAGAATGATCAAATATTCTTGGATGAATCCGAAACAATAAAACATGTTTAAAATAGTGTATGCAAGGAAAATGTTACCGAAATATTACCATTTATTTAAAATTCTCCTTTACTTGAATTATTTGGAAACATTGTAAGGTAAATAAAAAAGGGCAAATTTTAGTTTTTCGGAACTTACATCAACAGCATTAGACACAACAACAGAAACTCAACCATAAAATCCAGTAAAACCATTACTTTGAAACTTAAATTGGAAAATAAACTCAATAAAGCTTTCGAATAGATTTAAGTGCCTTATTTTTCTAACAGTGCTCTTGAAAAAAATTTAACGAAACTTGCCAAAAAAAATTAATTCTTACAAACCCAAAGTGTCCCAAAGAAATTTCTATTATCATCTCATCCCAGAGCGCACATATTACCTTCCAGAGAGCTCAAATAATTTAGTTCTAATTTCAAAACAGCTATTCGGAATGACATTTAACAAATTGGAGCAAATGGAGAGAGCAGCTACCAAGCCAAGAGAGTCAGTCCTTTACCAGTCCATAAAGACTGTCGAGAACAAAAGGGTATAAATAAATTTTGTCGTTGTTATAACTCGCTTGGGACATGCCTCCTTGTTGTGTTGCTTGTTTTGTATCAGATTGTTCGTTTTCTGACTATCCCAGAACGCTAGTATCGAGGTTGAGTTTGCGTTCTATTATCACTTAAATGCGTTGCTGAAGTAAAAGTAAGCGACGAGATTTTCTAAGGCATTTTATTTCTATTTCATGCAA
>BMAO01038055.1:0-27398 GCA_019973975.1 Trichonephila clavata | reverse complement strand
ATATATATATATAGTTTTCTTTATGGAATAACATGCATTTAATAAATACAGTCAGCCTCTATTTAACAAAGTCGCTTAATTCCGAAAAAAGCTTATGTGGAAAATTTGTTAAACCGATTCATTTTCAATATACTTTATACGTTTGGTTCCAGAAAAAAGTATGCAAAATAGAGATATTCGTAAAATAGAGTTCCAACTGTACTTTACTTTTGGTTATTCATAATTCAAAAGAAACATAACTGAACAGAATACTTTACTTTTTACAATATACAAAGATGTCATTTATTACATGTAGAACTCTTCATAAAACAATAATGTTTTACTATATGAAAATCAATATCATAGCAGATTGCAGACTCTACTATAGCAATATTTAAACTCAAAGTGTGTAATAAATACCAAGCACACATTTAAAATTGAACAATTTGTACTTCAAATATGTACATCCTTAGAATTAAAATAAATTATTCAGCAAAAGGTGAATATCTCATAAAATTCTCTAGAAACCACAAGAATCCATCTTATGGCAAAATAAAATAATACTTAAATTTATTTTGTAAGTTTGTTGAATTTTTAATGGATGTTCTATACAGGCAAAATGATACAAAGTAGCATAAAACATATTTGCAGTTGTTGTTGTTGCTTATACCACCTGTTTGACATAGTCAGATCGAGGCCCACGAAAATCATCATGACATCAGGCTAGATTGTACACATGTCGTTAACGGTAGCTTTGAGCACCATGCAGGTGACAGTACGATTTGGTTTGGTTCCACCCCAATTTTGAGGGAGAACACCCTGGGAGTGGTCAGGACCTCCCACCTCTCTTTCCCTTCCACCAACCTCACGAGAGGACTTGCGGCTCGACGACTATTTGGAATAACCCCATGTCGCGAAGGCACTATAGATTGAGAAACATCCGTACCTTCTCCGGGATTTGAACCCAGGCCCTATAGAACAGCAGTCAGCGTCGCTAATCACTATACTGGATGGGTAACAACATATTTGCAATGCATATCAATAAAATAAGCAAAAAAAAAAAAAAAAAAAAAAAAAAAAGGAAATTGAATGGAATCAAAACAATGCGAATCCTCTTTTAGAATGCAACAAAATAAGATTTTACCAAATAGATATAGAAGTTCAATAATATCTTCAAGCAAACTTCGAGACATAATTAATTATATTACAAGAAAAACTAACATATTGCAAGCATTTTTTTTTATTTAAAAATAAATAAATAAATTTTGCATAACAAACATGAAATTACTTTCAACTCAGTTAATATTAAAAAAAAAATTCTGTTTGAAAATTTAAAGCAAAAAATTAAAAACCATACAACCCTAGATAAGTTTTTAATCAAATCACATTTTCAAATGTTATACAGTAGAACGTCATTTATCCGAATCAATCGGGACCGGGCACCATTCGGATACGTGATTGTTCGGATAACCGAAAACCGAATACGATCCATCCAGTATATGAAACCGGACACTTTACGAATATTGAAAATCCTCACAAGCGGGAAACGTGCTTGATTAAAAAGCAAAATAGATGCAATACGTTGCAATTTTACCTTTATTGCAGAAAATAATCCCTTATTTTTCACTGCACCATTCTACACCTTCGTTTTTTCGCTGCAAGGTCTCTGATTCTCTAGAGCAGCTGTCATTGAGTAGGACAGCACTCTGATTGTTGTTCGTACCACTCCATAGCTGTCTCTAACGCAGAAACGTGTCAGCATTTAATGGACCCTTGCTACTTCCGTTGTTGTCCTCGTCTTCATCCGCTTCATCGTCGACAGGGTCGGATTGTTCTTGCATAGAAGTCACAATCCTGTCATCATTTAGCATTTAAAATCCACAGTCTTCTGCATCGTTTGCCATCCATCTTTCTACATCTTCTTCATCGCATTCTTGAAATCCTGGGATCGATTGGACAAAGTTGGTAATCTCCTTCCTGTGGTCGTCATTGAAGTCTTTTTCGCCTTCTATAAATCTGGCCACAGCATTTTTGCATCCATGCATTTTTCACCAAATCACACAACTGAAATTCCCCAAATATTCTTCACCTTAGGTTTTCCCGTCACTTTTGGCCTCACGCAAAACAACTGTTGAGCATTGCACTGTTCGAAAACGTATTCATATACAGTACATGTAGTTGACAAAAAAAAACTGGTCCGGATAATAAACGTTCGGATAAATGACGTTCTACTGCATGCAATAGTATTTCAATTAAAATATGAATTGACAGTAGTAAAAAATGAGTGTAACTACTTTTCCAGTGTAATCTTTTGGAACATCTTTGTAAACATCATTTCCCTTAGGGTGGTTTATGATTATTCCAGGAGTAGGATTTCTGTGAATAAAAAAAAAGTAAACAAATTCAGAATTCCAGATCAGACATCTCAAACAGCGGAGTGCACTATAAAAAGAGTATTTCCCCCTCATACATACTTAGCATTATTGGCTAGATCATCCTCCATCATCACAATAATTCTTTCATCTGGAATTCCATGATTCCTTAAAACTTGGTAGGAATGACATACATCTGCCTGTAAAGAAATATTTCATAAATGATTATTTCACACATCATAATAACAACAACAAAATCTGCTGAAAATTTTTAAAAAGCATTATGTAATTGAGTTATCATACAACCAATTTGAATTGAGTACTTTAATAAGTAAATATTATAATAATCTTGTTTAAAATCATGAGATGTCAAAATGATATAGTGACTACGATAATTATAATGTTTAGCATACAAGGTTAGTATATAAAATAACAGCCTGAAGACAATGACTTTGGATGCGTCAAAGCCTGCAAATTGCATCATTTTTAAAGACCATCATTGAAATAGGATCAGAATAGTGATTAAATGAGCTTCATAGTTCCCTTTGCTATTAAAATATCGAGTTCTAAAGTTGAAATGTGCGAGATTAAGATCCTGAGGAAGTGGAATATGAATGTTCTGGGCAGTACTTTTAAGAATAGACAAAAATACGGGGGGGGGGGGGGGGGGGGGGGGGAAATCGTCCAAGTAGTTTGAGCAGACTATTGACTGTATCAGAATATCTGAAAGTGTCAATGGGGAAGACATTGGAAGAGACAATCAATATAAATTTGCCATAAATTGAAAATAAATATCTTTTTTTTTTCCAGAGTTAATTCCATTAATTTATACATGGACCTGATTTCTAATAGAAATACAAAATAAATAAAAATAATTTTGAGGATGAAATAGCTTTTTTTTGTCCAGATTAAAATTTGAATTTTCTGAATGATAAATCAAGAAAGTTTTTAAAGATATTTTTCAAAAATCTTTTCATTGCACCAGCTATTTTTGTAAATTGTTATTTATTTTTCAACCAAAAACCTTTAGAATACTATAAATATTAGTGATAAAACCTGCTTTAATTCTAATAATCTTATAATTCTTAATTTTATTAATTATTGTTTTAATAAACACTAATTTGATATTGGTACACTATGTGCCAAATTGTTGATAACATTACAATATAGTTACTTGATTTTTAATGTTTAATATTGTGGTTACTATCATCCTTGCCTGTGATATAATTTTTCAGTGACTTAACTTTATGGTGGTAACCAGGGCCGGACCGTGACCTTTGGGGGCCCTGGGCTAACAGTATCTGGGGACCCCCTAAATAATTAAAAAATTTGCCATTTTCCTAAGAAAAATTTTTCTGAGAAAAAATGTAAAATATACGAAACTTGATTTTTTTTTATTTCAAACTATTCAAATTCGTTATAAAAAATAACATAATACACACACACACACGAAAAAAAAACCTTTTCTACTTTTGTGCAACAAATTCTTTTATTTGCTTATCACATTTTAAGTCTTTAATGAGATCAGTATTATTAGAAAGAAGTGATAAATAAGTAAGTCTAGTATTTATCATTGTTGTCCTATATTTCTATATAGGACATTTTAGAGAATGCACGCTCCGCTTCACTAGTAAGAGGGAGCATTATAAAAATCTTTAAAATGGTAACAAATTTGGAAAGACATCAACAAGTTTCTTTTCAAAAACTAAATTTAACATATCACTACAAGTATAGGATAGCAAAGTTTGTTTCAGATAAGTTTTGAGTTCAACACCCTCATTTACTAAATGTTGGTCTACGTCATCTGAATAGTAATCAATAATAGCACGTACATTCTTCAGGGGGACGTTCTCCTTACTTTGATCTTGAAAATCCATCAAAAATTTTAATTTCTTACTATATATTCTGCATATACTTGACTTCTATTTAAATCAAAGATTAGCTTATCTAACGCAACAATAAGCGTGTCCCTTTTAAATTTTTCTGTCCCATACACAGCTCTCTTATTCTGTCGATTTATCAGCAAATTTTGAAATAACCCGTCTCTTGTTCACATCATTATATTCTGTTTTTACACTAGGACTTAATTTTTTGGCTGCTTCTTGATACTCTTTTTTATCTGATCCATGTACATTGCTTATAAACGTTTTAAATGGCATAATTAACTTATTGCCTTCACAGTGAGTGAATATTAACGTTGCACTATTCAGCTACTCGAGGGCTTTTGGTGACATACTTCGTAGTTTTGAACCATGGTCAAGTGACGAGGATGACACCTCAGCTGGCACCCCCTCTTCTAACTACCACACCACACCAATGGGAGGACGTTTGAGCACTGGACGGATTTAATGTGCATCGCTCCCCTACACGGCGGGTCTTTAGTGGTATTGGGCTCGAACTCATGACATGCCAGCCACGATCCGATACCTTGACCACTAGGCTATCGCAGCCACAATTTCCTTCACAGATGTTAAAACCAGGAGTTTGTAATTTTTTACTAACTGAAAATTAAATCTTTCAAAAATTTCTTCTTAGAATATAATTAAAATAGCAATTTCGAGTTTTGTTAATTTTTTAAAAAACTTTACTGCGTTTTTTCGGAAATCAATTTTTTTATTTTCACTGTCCCTAAATTTTTTAAGAATATTTATGTTATTACTATAATTATCTTTTAAGGCTTCAACAGCATCGTAACGACAAGAGCATTTGGTCTGACTTAAACTTTTCAAGGGTAGATTTCAGTTTAATTTCACGATTTAGAAGTTCCCACATACAGGTCGAAGCAGAAAAGAAAACATTATATATTTGTTGGACTAAACCAAAGAAGTTCATTATTTCAAAAATAACCTTAACTGTTTCTGCAATAACCAGACAAAGAGAATGTACAGCACATGGCACATAATTAGAGATTTTTTTTTCCGTTTAGAATGAGCTTGTGCACACCATTATATCGACCGGACGTATTGGCATCGTTGTCAAATGTCTGTCCCCTACAATTATACAATAGCAGAATATTTGTTTCTAAAAATTCTTGTAGAGAATTAAGTAAATATAATCCAGTGTGACTACTAATCTTTATCAATGAAACGCATCTTTCATACACTTTTCCCCGAAAACAATATCGTAGTATAATAGCAAATTGATCACTGGTGGGACAAACTTGGTGTTGAGTCCATCACAATAGAATAGTACTTTGTGTCAACGTTATTTATTTGAGTTGTAATTGTTTTAATGATTTGCTTGCCCCTGATCTCGATATTTGCTAATATATTGTTTTTGATAAGTACGATATTAACGATTTTGGTCTTAATTCCCACTGTTCAATATGTTTACAAACGAATGGGTCGAACTCTCTGCTAGCAGTTCCAGGGCACCCATAAAATTACCATTATAAGGAGAACCAAAAACTTCCTCGGTACCTCTAAATGCTAATCCTCTTGTAGCCAAATACTATACTACCGCAATAACACGTTTCAGGACGTTGTGGTAATATTATATTGTATATCTTTTCTTAGTTGCCCTGGAACTGTTTATCTAACAACGGGGAGAGCTCGACTAAAGAAATTCATTAGGGGACGAAATTTTGTGTAATAGTAGTACTCCTTTAGGGTGTTCAACCCTCAATATAATAGCGTCAAATAGAAATTCCAAGATAGTATGTTCAATAATAGTTCAGAGAAAATAGCCTTCGGAATTCATATTTAGCTTTTATACAATTAAGTTTTATTCAGCTCCAGCGATGCTGTGGCATAAGTGGTAGTGCTCCTGCATTTCGCGCGATCTGTAAGGGTTCGAGTTGCGTGATGGACTTATTTTTTTTCTCCAATTCATTTAATTATTCTTACAATTAAATAAATTTATTTAAAAATGCTTTTTAAATATTTTATGTAATTATTTTATATTTTAAAAACTAAAACAATTACTATAATTATACAAATATTTAACTTATATTTTATAAATATATTACAAATAATTTTATAATTAGATAAAAAAATAGTTTTTTAATATGTAAAATTGTTTATGAAATTTTATTACTGCAATTATTTTATAATTTTTTAAAATATTTGATAGGAAAAATTATTTAATTGTAAAAATAATTAAATGAATTGGAGAAAAAAGCAAGTCTACTGAGTGACTCGAACCCTGACAGTTTGCAAAAAATGCAGGTGCGCTATCATTTATGCCGCTGCATCGCTGGAGCTGATTGAAACTTCATTGTATCAAATGAATTGTATAGTATGAATTTCGATTGCGATTTTCTCCAAATTGACTGCCCATTTGGCGCTATTACATTGAGGGTTGAACATCCTAAAACAGTGGTCTTTAAACTGTGTTCCATGGAACCCTGGGGTTACACGAATCACAATAAGAAATCTAAAAGAAACAAATATGTATGCAAAATGGATTCACGTTCTCTATGAAGTTTATAAGTTACAAGTATCGAAAGCTCATCGCGCCCCTCCCCTATTCATTAACACTGAAAATTTTATTCATATATAATAACTTTGTTTAAAAAAAATTTTTTTTTGCAACACTTCTTAAACTATTTTTATAAAATAATAAAAGAATAAAAACACATTTTAACTTTATATATATATACTTTCTACTAGATTGTGAATATTCTATTGTTTACTATCTCGGGTTCCACGAGATAATTTTATGCTCGTTAGTTAGCACAATTTCTTGAAGTGGCTACGAGAACAAAGTATAAAAGCAAATTTAATACTTCAAGAACTAAGTAATTGGAATTGCACTTATATTCTCAACATGAGCTCTAATGTACGACATTGCTCGTAATCGAGTCTATCGCTAAGACCGGGAAAAAAAAGAAGCACATATCTCAGATACTAAACATAATGCATGGATAGGTGACACTTGTGTGTGTGAATCATATATTAATATTATTAATGAGTAAATTATATTAACAAAATTAGATAAGAATTTTTTTAATAATAAATGCAAATATTTTTTAATTGCTTTTTACATGAAGTGCCTGTAACATGTTGATCTACTTAAAAAATAACTTTGAGACATATTCTTCGAGGTATGTGTTTGGAAGGGGGTTCCACGAAAACACTTTCTAGTTCTAGTTGTACCGCGAAAGCACTTTCAAATTCTAGGGGTTCCGTGAGTCGAAAAAGACCACTGTTCTAAAAGAGTACTGCTAATGCACAAAGTCTCGTCCCCAAATGAATTTCCTTAGTCATGCCCCCCCCCCCATTGTAAAACAGATTTCTTTTCTTTTCGTGTCAACCAAATTAGCACTGAATTTATATGTTCAATAAAACTTTCATGATTTTCTAAACAACTTGTTTCCAATCAGAAAATTCGATTGTGTATTGAGAATATGTTTCAGAAAAAAGTTTGAAGGTCAAACAAAAAACATTACCAATACTAGTCGAATAACATAGCCAAAAGATCTTTCAAGCACTTTTCCATTTTTAAGTTTTTTAAAGAAATGATTATTCGCGCGTGCGAAAATGATCTCTTTTGTCCTTTGTATTCTTTTACCGAAACAGAATATATGTTGTTTGAATTTTTATTTTGAAAATAACCCATTGCATGTGAAAGGATATAATCAATAAAATTATTACTTAGCAATTTAGGCCACGAACCCATGTCAACGTATTTTTTAAACTCAAACCCAGCATTTTGTAAACACTTTTCGGTCGGGGCATTACTGATGTCTTCTGTCTGAACAACATATTTTTTCAGTAGGCTGCTTGTTGTGTTTCTTCTTCCGCATAGCGGGGGCCCCAAGCCAAGGTTCTAAGGGGCCCAAAGCCTTTGTTATGTTATGGTTTTCCAATCTTTTGTAAGATCCGTTTTGGGGCACAAAAACCTAATTGCACCAATTGCACAAAACTAAATGGCTAAGGAAAAAATTCTACTACGTTTGTATAAGTGCTCGATGCTCATCGGCACCGTCCTATGATAGAGCCTCTGCCTATTAATAATTAATTTCCGCTTATTCGGTGATAGGGAGGAAGAACAAAAGGATATTACTCTTGCTCTCGAAAATAAAAGTAAATATGATATGGTATTTCGGGAATTTTATTTTTGAATTGTATTTTTTATTGGTTTATTATTTTAATACTATTTTGATTGTAAACATCTTTTTCTGTTTGTTATCTTCAACGGGGAATGGGGCCCCTTGAACCCGGGGGGCCCTGGGCTGCAGCCCATTAAGCCCATACGTAGATCCGGCCCTGGTGGTAACCCTATTAATTTCAAATGGTCTTAATTCAAATCTTTTAAAAATGTAACCATTTTCATACTTTACGTTGTCTAGATCGAAACTTTTGTCTTCTGTCAATTCAAACGTGGATATTTTGAACATTATTGATGAGCACTAGGATCTTTTTAAAATATAAAGGCTCTGCTTTCAATTTTTAAGGATCAAAAGGATTGCTGAATTAGCCCTTTCTGTCTATTTTATTTCCTAAGAGTTCTATCCCCCCCCCTAAATTCTTTATTAAGATTTTGCTCATTTTAGCTATCATGAAATAGGATAAGTGAGACAGTGAAATGAAAATCGTTTATAGACAGGATAAGAAATCTGACAGCCATGTCTTTTACTGTGGATCTTATAGTGCAAATTTGTATGGCTACAATAGTAAATCTATTAGGCATGATCCTTTCTCTTCACTAGCAACTAATTGCAAATCTTTATTTTCTTTCTACTTCAATTCTATTTTTAGATAATAAACTTTTAATTTATTCCTCATTTGATGATAGTCATAAGGAACTCATCAACAACTAAACAAGTTTTTAATTGGTGCAATTATACGTCCAAAGGAATAGTCAATTTTATTGTCATTAATTAAGAAAAGAAAGGGTAAAACAGTCAAAATTGAGGAGAGAGAAAAAAAATCACTTAAATAATATGTTTAATTGATTGGGCTAATTGGCAAATTGTTTTGGGAGGGGAGGAACTTGATTCATAACATTCCACAATTAACCTTCATTTCTCTTTCCCCAATTCTTTTTTTGGATCGAAACTTTTAATTTTTTTAAAGTTTTCCCACACTTTGTTTTTCACATTTTTAATTCTTTTTTTCGGCATTTCTAAATTTCTCACATTATTTGCTTAGATCCTGGTACTCATATTTTTACTTATTCCTTTTCTACAAAAAAGATAAGTATATTCTTGCTTCTTATAAAGTTTATGTACTTAAACTGTTTTGTAAATGTGTAAACTTATACCAAAATCTTATTTGGCATAATTTCAAAACTATGACACAAAGGCATTTGGCGGATAGCATACTGACACTGGCATAGCAAGATCTGAGTGGGTCCTGTATCAAAGTTCCTAGGAGGCCCCTTAATGCTTTATTATTTTTCGCTGACACATTATGGAGCCCCTGAAGCTTGGGATGACTGAATCATTTATATGGCTAATACGGTGGTAGCTATGACCCTGCATAGTGATAATGATTAATAACGAATTCTATCAATTCTGTATTGCAATATTAACTATTATGTATTGCAAACTAATACTATATTAGTTTTCTATACAATAAATATTTTATAATACTTTTTAATTTGTTAGGACAATCAAAATACTTTTTCAAAATTTTACTCTAATATAATCGATACTAAGGAAAACCTAACTGCAATTAAAGGAATTTTCTATTAATTCACTAATTGAAATTAAATTCTACAGCAATTGCAAATGTTAATTTTTAACATATTCATTGGCGAAGAGTGTATATGCAGATATATATGAATCTTTACCATATTTAAGCATAAATTGTATTTATCCAGAAAAATATTAATGTTCAGAAAATGAATAAACAGCAAGTTACTGAAAAACACATATGAACACACACACATAAATTTATACATATTTAAATAGTTACTTGGTTTAAAAATTCAAGAAAAAAATTATGAATCCGCCAAAAATGATGGAATTTTTTGAATGAAATTAGAATTTATTTTGAATAAAAAAATAAGGTATTTAAGTATAATCGCAGCAATGTCAACGTTTAAGATAACTTGCCAAATTGGTAACCTCGATTTTGCATACATTGAACATGCTGAATTGGTAACCATTTGCCTCGTTTCATATAATGTCGCTAATAAGGTTGCAATAATACATAAGTACCAAAAATACATTAATTACTATGAAGTAATGCAAATAAAGTGTAAATATAAATATGTCTGTGAAACAGAAATATTCTAAACGTTATGTTATCGATACTTATTTCTTAAAAGCAAATTATATACTTGCAACTTCCTAATACAAAGAAAATAATTTAAATAGATAAAAAGTATGTAAAAATTGTAATATAATAAACTTTAATATATATAATTTTTAATTAAAATTTTTAAAATTGTTTTACATTTGATAGACTAAAATTCAATAAATACAAACTTGATGCCGATAATTATTCCAGCCGTTCGATCCGGCAACAAGAATTGCCCATAATTTTTCTTTCTCAAGATTTTCAACATATTTTTGAGCGTTTTCTGGAAAAGTAAAAACAGTATTTGGAAATGCACCAAATAACAATAGACAAAAAGCACAGTAAAACATTTCTTAATAATTTGAAAGGCGAATAATTCGAGGATATAGTCACTACATAATTACAGAAACAAACATACAGAACCAATTACTGAGAACCGGACTTTTATTACAAGGAAAAATCTTTAAATATTTTCCGGGAAGTTGATAAACAATATTGATTGCTTGATTAGGTTTCATAGGATATGAAGCAATATTGGTAAACATTATGATCACATGAGTGGTTGGTTATTTGCTTCTATTCTCCTCTTATGATTTGGGACTTCTTATCTTGTAACTGCATTGATAAAGACATTTTAATAACAGTTTTGATTTATAATCTTCATAAAACTTTAAAATCTAATATGTTAAAAACTGTTATGTTTTTTTTTAAATTTCAATATGTAAAATCCGGGTTTCGACATACTGTAACTGTGACAGCTCAATTAAAATTCCTAAGCTAATGAAACAAAACAAGCAGACGAAATCAGTTTTCAAAGTGCGATGGGTTTATTTTCGAAGCATTAAATATTGGTAAATGCTACCTATATATTTTGTTTCGAACGAAAGATTTTTGAAAAAAATAATGGAGAAGATAATTTTTCTTTGTTTTGAACACATTTAAAAGCAGGAAAGCTTTTGCTTAATTTTCCCTGAGTCCTATAGAGAATTCATAACTTGAGAGATTTTTGTTTTGGCAAGTTTATTTTTGTAATTTGAATGTAATATATTAATTTGTCTAACTGTATTATTTTTAAAAATAATGCAGGACTAATTTGGAGAATACATGATATTGTTTTTATACAAAAGAGTGGTTTTTATTCCTCATAATTAGTTTTTAATCTCTGTTACAGCCTGTTTAAACAATCCGATACAAATACAAATTATAGTTCGCCATCAATTGATCATTTGTTTGAAAAGTAATTGAATTCCTGTGTTTTTATTTATTTCTTAATTTTTATTCTCGAAGTCCTTGTAACAAAAGAACTATTTACTAACATAGTTAATAGAAGTTAATTAAAAAATTTTTTTTGTGATTGTGTAATGCGTAAAATGATAAAAATTTCAGATTATTGGTTTTTAAATACAGTTGCGATAAAGAACTATTTATGAGAAAGATTGTTTTTAGTTAACTACAGCATTATTCAAGAAAAATGAAAAATATGTGAAGTTGAACTCTTTACTTGTCTGTCATGCTTCCAAATCATATGGCAGGAAATTTTACAGATAAAAGTTTATAGTACATGAGAAAATTATATAAAAACTACTGACCTATTTGTTGTGAAGTTTTCTGTATTGTAGACAATTAAATGTACATTATATTAATTATTTCTTTACTGATAAAATTTTTTTTTCAAAAATGTTTTAAGGATGACTTGCCAACAATTTGCATTTAGAGAAAAATTTTGTAACTTTTCTTAAAATCTTCATTAATGATTTGTTGGTACATATATAGAAAAAAATTTAATCATTGGTATTAACTTTTATTATTTGAAAATTTTTTGTAAGGTTAATACATATTAAATTATTATTATAATTGTGCTTTAAAAAATTATATACTTATTAAAAAAAATTATATACTGTAGCAAAATTTGCACCACAAAAATTGCATCTTAAATCAAAACAACAAGATACATTGGGGAAAAAAAACAAATCAGTCAGATTTTTATGGAAAATTGTGTAATTCTCATACTGCAAATTCGGCTACGATGATGCTAATACTTAAGTACCCAATTTACCTATGGCTTTCTAAAAAAATATTTATCTTGTTTTTTATGTTTTGTATATTCCAGCATTCAATCTTGGAAAAGTAGTTTACCTTGTGTGTTTTGAGTGTTCAAATTTGAATATGTGATTGATTAGTATTTTCCTTGTTCAAAATGGCCACTGGAACAAACACTCGACTAAGTGATGAAGAGTTATTGCGTCTTCCATCTCAAGAATTGGTTCGAAAGCTACGTAGAGCTGAGGCTGAAAATATGAAATTAATGATGAGCCATGGAGCACTTGTGAAAGATATCAACCAGCGAATGCAGGTACGAGTTTAAGTTTGATACAAAAGAATTATAATTCAGCTTTAAAAACTTTTTATATGTAAATAACTTAACATTGCTAGAATTTCTATTCCTATGTATTTTATACTATCTATTTAGCTCAGTTTAGCCAATTAATTTTGATAAATATATACACTTTTGTATTACTGTTAAATCTTAAATTCTTGAATAAGTTTTGAAATCTCCTTGTGTGCTAGGCTTTTCGAGAAGAGGCTATACATTTTTAACTTTATAAAATCTAATTATTTGTATTTGTTATTGAAAATATGTATTTTGAAATGTTAATGCTTTTTTTAATGAAAACTATAAAAAAAATGAAAAATTCATACATTTGAAATCTTTTTTTTTTGTATACATATTTTTAATTGAATTTTACATCTTAAGGATGGTTTAAGTACTTATTAATTTTAGGGACCATGAGTTAACAATTACTTTTCCTGAATTGTTGTCAACATGAATATTGGCAATGTTATCAATCTAGCTGTTTTGGGGCTAAAATCTGTCTTTTGGTACTAATATGCAGGATTAAGTTTGCTGGCTCCACAATAAATTAAGCATAAGATTTTTGTAAACAGAATCCTAGATCCTGAGTACCAAATCATCACTTAAAGACCAACAGTATTGTGACAACCAGTTATATACATTCAGATTCACTTTTTCTCTACTCCCACTTACATGATGTTACTGTTTAGTCATAAAGGCTGCCATGGTAAAATTTTCGAAGAAAGCTTTTTATGTCCTTATTTATTGGGGATATTCCAGATTTTTATTGTATCAAAGTGATTGAAAATCTAGCTGATTGTATGATGGTTAAACTATAGCACTAAAAGGGATAATTGAAGATTTTACTCCTTATTTATAATATCAGGAATCAGTATAAGCCACAACATTTGAAAATAGCACTACCTATGTGTTATATTATCAATTAGTATGTTTTCTATGTGTTGCCATGTTTGGTTTTATAATCCCTAAAATTGATGAATACCACTGTTTTAGTTGCTTATAAACTTTGAATTTTTTGAGATGAATTATATTGTTTTAGATACATTTTGGAAATTTTTCCAATAGGTTCATTTGCAAGAAATTCGAAATCTGAATGAAATGAACCAGAGATTCCAAGATGACAATCAAGAATTAAGAGATTTATGTTGTTTCTTGGATGATGATCGACAGAAAGGTCGTAAACTTGCTAGAGAATGGCAACGGTTTGGCCGTTATACAGCAAGTGTTATGAGGCAAGAAGTTGCCTCATATCAAAATAAGCTTCAAGAGTTAGAAAGCAAGCAACAGGAACTTATTCGTGACAACTTAGAATTAAAGGTAATTATGACATATTTCTAAACATGCATGTATATTGTTTATTTATAAAAATAGATATATGTATAAAAATAAAGGAAACTAGCTTGCAAGTGTAAATTTTTTATTATCAGAATTATATTAAATACTGTTATTCTGTGAACTCAGCTTACATTTCTACCTATAAACATAACAGCATTAAGATTTGTCTGTGCTATACTAATAAAAAATTTGTTTAAAAATATTTTATAAAATTTTAGAAAACCTATTTGAGAGCCCATTCAAAAACTGTTCTGCTGTTAAAAAAATATAGAGAGATTTTCTAAACATCTGCAGCAGATAAATAGTATGTTTTAATACATTGCTGTATCCATAATTTTTCAGGCTTTTTTTTGTAGTCTTAGTAGGCTAAGGATTTGGTCACAAAGTTGTGGCCAGCCATTACGTGAGTCCTAGTACCTCTGAAGACCCACTGTTTAGAGAGGCTGATGCATGTTAAACATGTTGAGGCTCAAAGTCTTCCTGTTGGCATGGTGTAGAAGTTTGGAAAGGGGGGTGCTGGCTCAGATGATCATGATTCAAAATTATAAGATCCATAGCCAATAGCCCTCATGGTGCATTATAGTGTGAAATTAATAAAAACTCTCTAAGGTTTTATCTTTTTCCTTTGTAAAAATTATCTTTTGGATAAAATATCTTTCTAAGGTTCTAAGAAATAATTTGTAAGCCTAAATAAAATCAAAAAACACTGTATCTTATTACATTAATGCATTTAACTCACAATTTTAATATATTGATGTGATGTATTAATTTAGAAACTGTGTCTGTGTTTGGATGAAGAGCGAAACAGAGGTACTTGTGGACAGTGTGGTGAACCCCTCAGTGGTCGCCGTGATGATGGGGATGGTAGCAGTTCATCTACTAATAATGAAGAACTTGGATTGCTCTCTCCCATTCATTCATCATTCTCACCATACAGAATGGGACAGAATATAGATGATTCTAATCAAAGGCATCGTTCTGTTATCAATGGTCAGTAGAAAATATGTTGTAAGGGTCTTCTGCGAATTAATTTGTTTTTTGTATTATATTAACAATTTTTCATTCTAACTTTTAACTGCTAATTTTCAATCAAAGGAAATTTTGTCTGTATAGATTCTACAAGTTTTCCATAAATATTCTACTTTGTTAACAAAATTAATGAAATTCTGTAGCGAGGGAAAAAAGATATTTTGAGTGATTAAATTTGTACAAGTTATAAAATATATGCTCATCATATTTGTTGATAAGTAAAATCATTCATTTTTTTAATTCAGATTTAAAGTTTTTTTAATTTAATTTCATATTTAATTCTAATTTTTTTATCTTTAGCTTAACATTTAAAGTATAATTAATTGAACTTTTTTGAATTAATATGAAAATATTTTCTGATTAAAAGAAGTGTTTTTGATGTGTCATTCATTAAAATTTCAACTGTTCATTTTCAGAATTAAAAGAAAAAAAGCTTCATTTTATTTTATTTGTTAGAATTTTTTTTTTATCAATAGCTTGTTTATATAAGTAATACAATTATAGGAATTCATTTTTGAATTTACTTATAACCTTTGTTACATGCATTTTTTTTTGTTTTGAAATTTGAATATTTTGAATTGGTGTAATAAATATATGTGTACATGGTCTTATTTTAATGAATCTTTTTATTTTCGTATCTTTTCTCATTTTTAAATGTATTATTATTTATCATACAATCATGGATTTAATATTGTATGGCTCTTGTTTGCTTAGAATATTTGAAAATGTTTATCTTTGTATTTTTGTTTCATGCATTAAATCATCGATATTTTTCTTGAGTTTTGAAATTATCACAAGATTTTAATGGTTAAAAAATATGTAACTCTGCTATTTTTAATAGCTCAAGTCTTACAATACATCAAAAGCTTAGAACGGAAAATTCAAGAACTTGAAGAAGGGAAATTCAGGGATATGGTAAGTTGTAAAATTTCCCTCACAGAAGTTTGTGATTTCATTCAGATATTAACAATATTTATATTTGTAAAAGTAAATTATACTTTGAAAAAAGGATGTAGGAAAACTTAACAATGAGATATTTTTGTTAATTTCATATTATTAATATTTTTGTACTGTTTTGCTAAGAAATTTTTTTAAAGCAAAATTCAGTTCAACTTTTTAAAATATATGCAATAGAATAAAAATGATTTGTGTAAAAACAATCACTTTCTAAATGTTTGTGACTTTCTAATTATAGTCCATAGTTTCTGTTAATCTCCTTAACTAACAGTTCCGTAGCTTATATTAAACTTTCATAATAGTTTTAGTTATCTCTATTAGAAATTGCCTTGTATAGTTACTGATGTACATTATATCTATCAAGGCTCAAAGTCCTTGTGGAAGTTTAAGAAAGTGAGTGTTGTTTTCTGTTCAAAATTATAAGCCCATTACCAATAGCCCTCTTGTAGCTTCAAAATGTTACATAATAGTAGTTAATAAATCATCAATCAGTCTTGATGGTAGTTTATATAAACAATATTGAATTAAATAATAATGTTCTAATCACCTGATCACAGTTCATAATTGTGAAGTTAATTACCAGTAGTCTTTGTAGCTTTAAAGTATTTAGTAATAATAAAGCATCAATCAATCTTAATGGGAATTTATAAAGCATTATTTGATTTAAATAATACCACATTATAGTAGATTGCATTTATAATCTAAAATTTAATATAAATTCATGATATTTTTGAAAAAATAATTTTTAACTGTATTATATTATGTATTATATACCCCAGTAGCTGTTATATTTACCTGAATTATTGTTGAATACTTTTTAAGTTTAATGAATTTTATCAATAATTTCAAAATTTATGGAATAAACTTTTCATAGTATGTTTAAATAACTCAGATATAATAAATAATAAGCATTAAAATGTGATTTCCCCCCCTTTAGAAGAACAAAATGAATCATGGTTTTTACAGTAAAAATAGCTGGACTGATGCAAATTCAAGAGATCATTTAAAGGTAACCATAAAAGTTTTAAAATGATCTAAGTTTTGTTGTCTGAATTAATCATTCAATGCTTATTTGTTTTATATTTTATTCAGTGGTATGTTATTTGACCTCAACATGATTTTAAATACATTTATAGATTCATTTGATTATTAAGGGGAATCGGTAGATTTAAAATCATATTAAGATCTATAGAAGTGTATGTTCAAAGTATTATAGCCTCTATTGATCTCTCTCACAGTTTAATGCATTCACTTTGTTACCTGCTTTTATTTATGATGTATTTTCAAACTGTTCATTTATAACTTAAAGGATTTTTGTATTTTATAGCTAAATGATAACATTTCACTATCAAAACCTGAAGCTGTTGTTCATGCTATGAAGGTAAGTTTCATTATTATTAGAGTGGGATGTGGACAGGTAAAAAACATCTTAAGATATTATTTTATTATAAAAACAACTGTTTTTTTCTAACTTAATGCTAAAATATGTAGCCACATCCCAATTAAAGTATTTGGTTTATTGCTTTTTATCATATATGATATTTCCAATTTTGTATACTGGCAGAAGGAGAAAACTTAATGTTTTTATCTCTCCATATAGTATGATAGAAAGGAAAAGCTAATATATATGCTTAGTGAAATTTTTGAATGGGTAGAGAAGGGGGGGGATTAAAACTTAATGTGTGAACTATATGATAAAAAGACAATTTTTCTCCTTGCTATGTAGGTATTAGAAGTTCATGAGCAAATGGAGAAAACTCTTGAAAGTGACTTGGAATCTGAAGAATTAGCTGAAGGAGAAAAAGCATTAGTTCGTGAAATGTGTAATGTAAGCGTATTTATAATGTATTCTTTTTTTTTACTATTTGGTATTCTAGTTGCTTGTATTACTGTCAAATCCTTTTTCTCCTTGCTTCCGTTTAAATGAACAACTAAAAATATTTTCTTGAGATTTATAAATCTAAAACAAATTTTGAGGCTTATGCTTAGATATTTTTCATCTTTTTGACTACCTAAAGTTCAATGTTTATTAGAAAGAAAGTTATTTCATTTAGTTGTCTTAGAGTATTTGTCTGAGCTTTATATGTTGATATTTATTAATGTATTTTTCATGCCTAGGTGGCATGGCGGAAACTTGAAGATGGTCCTTCCTAAATAAAGAGGCTTGAACTACCTTAAAATGCATTCCGTCCATTATTGTTATTGGTAACACTAAAAATGTTGCTTGTATTTTGTTTTATACACTAGTTATAAATGAAGCATTTTTATTTTTGTGGCTTAGGGCTGTATATATAAGGTTTCTTAAAAAATGTAACCGTCCAAATATATTTAACTAATGTAACATGAATACTTATGAATCCATTTGGATAATACACATTCACCACTAAATTTTTTTCTTTATTCTGATTTATTCATTGATAATAAGTTTTTAGTGAATATTGTGTAACAGTTTTAATACGGAGCTGTTTATAAAATAAACAAACTAGACAAGAATGTTTTTGTTACAGTATAATCAATGAATGTTTGCTCATTTCTTTTAGTACAAGTACTGTTGTTAATTATAAGGTAATAAAAATAGTATTTCACATATAATCTACTTATTAAATTACTTTAAAAAAATCCCTTGTATTTATATGTACTTGCAAGTAAAAGCTGACAGGGGTAAAAGGTTTAAAATGCAATACATATGAAATCAAGCATTTCCTGTTATGTATTAATTATATTAAAAAATAAAAAATAAAACTTGCTATGTAAAAAGATTTAGTGTCTGAATATATTCTTGTTAAACTGTTGTATTATATTTACTTTTATTGCAAAATTGAGTAGTAAAATTCCAGAAAAACATGTTAAATCTTAAATCATAAACATACATACTTAAATCATTAGTTCTTTTTGAAAAAATGTTAATTGAAACATTTTTGGATTAAATAATAACTATTGAACTTCTTCACATGACATAATTTTTTTTATCATGTATGATATCTTTAAAACTACAGTATATGTACAAACCTTTGCCTGTAATCCATTTGAAATTTTATACTTTGAAACCTTTATGGTGTCATTCTGATTATTGGGAATGTTTGTCATTTATTGAATATCTGAATTCATAAATGATTTTCTATATCTGGTTGAGACATGCTTTTTTTTTGTTTTAGTAAAATGTATTTTTTTTAATGATGGTTTTTTATTAGAAAAAATGTCATTAAGACTGATTTTTTTTAAACCCTGAAATTCTATTTAATTTTATATATTTGTTTTATATAATTTTTTTTTGACAGTATATCATAAAAGTTGCTGCATAAATTCGTAGGAATCCTTATGTATATGTGTTAATTTCTTTGTAGTATGCACAACTTTTATATTTAAAGATTCTGTTCCACAAACAAGGTTTAAAAAAAATCCAATATGCATTTAATATATAGGTAACAATTATTACAGTTTGATGTACAATGACTATTTTTACTATGTAAGAGTACTTGTGTAGCTTAATTACATAAAATGTTCTGCTATTTTGAAACAATGCTGTAGTTATGTTTTCAATTTGTTATGTTAAGTATAGATTTTTTTACTATCATAATTATCTGCATATCAGTAATTTGTTTTTGTGTATTAGTTAGAAATGGCTGATGTTTTAGAATTTGTAGATTCTTAAAAATGTACAATTTTGTTTTTATAAAGTATATATTAATGTTTCTGGGGAGAAAAGGTTAAAAAAAACTTCCTTTTAGTATATAAATATATGAATGCTTCAAGATTTTTATGTGTAGTCATAAAAATTATGATGCAGAATTGTTAGTACTACATGTATTATTTGTATGCAATGTTGATAATTCATTGGATTAGAAATCTTTTTATCTGTGAGTATTGTTTTATTATTCCAATAAATGTTTTATCAGTGTATTTGTTTTTGTATCTAAGCAATCATTTAAATAAAAACATTAAGTTTGATTGATTGTTTATTAAAATAAAGTTTTTCCCACATATAAATTATATCTTGAGCTTTATCACTGTCAACATTCAATTGGAGTTGTGAGTTTGAATTTTTATTTATATAGAATTACGGAAATTGCTACATGTTGAGTTCAATTGAATCTCATGGGACATAATATGAACTATTTTCAAAATCTGGATGTGAAGATCCATTTCAAGTGCCATTTTCGTTATTTTACTGTGGCTTTAAAATTATGAGGTCTGTCGCCAACAGCTTTGTACAGTTATGAAAGGTGTGATTAGTTCAACCCACTCTAATTTTTTTATATTGCAGAAAACAATGGGTTGAGGTTTTATGCTACCTCATTTCAAAATCTAATTTTGGTTAAACATTACTAAGCTTGTCATTTTATTCACAGTTAATCAGTTACTATGCAAATGAAATTAAAATTGCATATATATTTTTGCATATGTTTTATATATAGTATTTCAATGAATAATTAAGAAATGTTTTTGTAGTTGAGTAATGTGGGTAATTTAAGATTGGGATCCAGGAGTATTTCAATAAAATGTTTATCATTATTTATAAAAGTAAATAATGATTAACAGAAAATAAAATAACTTTTAATTTTTTGTTTTTGTGATGTGCTAAAAACATGCCAGGAAAAGAAGTTCTTCTAAGAATCCTACTATCCATAAGACTAGGCTAAAAGCCTGGGAATCTTGCTTAGATTAAAGTATTGCCAATTTTTTTTATTGTCATTTCCTTATCTTAATTTATTATTTAATTTTGTTACTGAATTTCGTTGGCTGCTTGTGACCTACCAGTGGTTGATATAGTATTGAGTAAACATACATCTATATAAAATTATTAAATTTTATAAATTAATTTTTAAAAAAATTTTATGTATTGAAAAATTAAAAGGATATTCGTGCTATATATATAATAAATACAAATTCATAATGAAAAAGAGAGAATTGTGTTTGTATGTTTTTATCTGTTTTCTTCATATACAATGAAAAGTAATAGAAAGTTTTTGTATAGTACATACTTTTGGTATTATGTTAATGTATTTATCTTTCTTTTTTTAAAGTGTACATTTTTGGCTCCTTTTATCTTTTGTAGAGTTGAGATTTGTATATTTTTGTTATTAAAGATATTTTTTTACTTATGTGTATGAATTTTTCATTTCTCATTTTAAAATATTTCTTAATGCTGTTTATTTCAAATAACTAAAATTATTTTTACTAAGCAATCTGCTAAACAAATAAATTTATAACAGTGCACTATTTTTATGTGTCTACTATTATTCTATGGCCTTTATAGACTATTTTTTTAATAAAAATTTTACTATGGACTTTGGGTAAAAAAGATTCAGAAACCTTTTACCACATGCAACCTTCATGTATCATGTGTTACTTTACTTAAAGCATATTTTATGTTTTCTCATTTTAAATTAATTTTATTAAACTGATTTAAAGAATTTTGTTCATTTTACTGAACATAATAAAGTTTCTGATAAGTTATATGTTTCCAAACTGTAAATATTTAAGATTCTTGGTACTAATCAATTACTGGGAAAATAAATTAGTGAAGGCTTTTTCAAATTGTCGCCAACATGAACATATTCCATAGTTATTTCTGATTCGAAATCTGTCGTTGAAACAGAAATAGTTCAAATTTCAACTGTAAATAAAGCGCAGGGCTTCTGTAAACAAAATCGTAGATCGCATCACACGATGTTGCACTTCTTGCTTATTTCCTTTGGTAAGGCTTGACTGTAGTCAAAGGCGCGAACTCGTGACCGACGTTTTCCTTTCACAGGTCCGAAACCTAGTGCCACTAAAGATGCTCTGTGTAGAGCGGTAGATGCATGTTATATATATAAATATGCCGTCCTCGTCAGTTGACCATGGTTCGAAATTACGAGGCTTGTCTCCAACAGAGGCCCTGAATTGCTTCAAAGTGCGACGATAATTAAAATAAAATGGCGTGATTATTTGGATGAAAATGCGATTTTTTTTCAGTCTATTGCACGTCTTCGTTCTTCGCATAATATTACATTTCCATGAAGTTGAGTGGCCATGGTCTCGAACTCGTGGACGACATTGTAGAGTGCTGGTGCCTCTGAAGACCCGCTTTGTAGAGGGGATGATGCACTTTTTAAAGTTGACGCGGCTTATGTAGGCGTGGCCAGTGGCGTAGCTACCAATGGGCTAGGTCAGGGAGGGTGAACACCATTGGCACGCGTGCCATTCATGTCACGTGACACAAAATTTTAGGCACGCCATTGGCCAAAATGGTTTGCATTTTTATTTCAAAATAACAAAGTTCACTATGAAGTATTACGAACAAACGCGATTGATCGGTCACGATGTGGTTGGGTGCAAACTCGTTTGTTATTGTCTTGCCTTAGTTACGTCGTGAACTACAATTGCTTTTGATGCAAAGTTTGTTTACGCAGAGCACAGTCACTTTCATTGACACAACTGTATTTTAAAGTTTATTAGTGTTATATTTACGATTTTTAAGCGTTATTTAACAAGGCTAGTTCAGCAAAAGAATAAAAAGGGCAAGATAGTAAGTGTAACAGTGAATTTAAAATTTGCTGAATCTAGAAACATGTCATTATTAGTAAAAGCGACAAAGTGGTGAGTGTTTTGTGTTCTGAAATAGTGGTATGCAGAGCATCGTTTGTAAAACGGCCTTTTGAAACAAATCCTCTTGTCAAAAAAGTGAACCACAGTAAAAATAATTAATTGCTTAAAAACCAGTTGACAGATGATTCCATTTGAGCATTCATACTACGAAAAGTAATATCTTACAATCCTAATATAAATTATTGGTCATCCAATCTGCAACGATAGAACTCACACTAATGTTACTCAAATTTAAATTACAAGTATTACTGAAACATTTACAAATATACTGTACAAAAGATATTTTTTCGTAGTTTTTTCTTAGTGCTTAGTTTTAATAATTTCCCAATAATATCTCAATTCAAAATTATTTGACGGCACGCCTACACCTCAAAACACTTCTTTTGAAAAAAATGGCACGTTGATCCATAAAGGTTCGCCACCCCTGGGCTAGATGGTGCCATGTACCGCGGCTCTCAGACTTGACCAGCAAGCACGCCGAACGCAATAATTTCTCTCAAATTTAAGATAAAAATATAAAAGGTAGCAAAAAAAAAAAAAAAAAACCTACAATCATGACGATTTAATTGAAAGTAATTTTGAAATTGTACTCATTCCGTTGTTTGTTTAGTGTTGCGAACTTTACTTATTGAAAAGTTTACATTATTTTCAATTTATTTTCCTTATAAATTATTACTTGAAAGTGTTCCATCAAAAGTCTTACCATATTTATTATTACATCTTAAGAAACCTACACAAGAGGCAATTTTCCTCTTGTACATTCAATTTTAATAACAATATAATTCATAGTAAGCTAGTTCCCTGTTTCAATATTAATTAGTCTTCTCGTATCTACAATAGACTGATGTAATTTTGTCCCCTTCCCCTCCTCTGCTCTTTTGCAGAAGGTTTTTTCTAAAAATATATTTATAATAATATTGTTTTGTATTTTCTTGTTCACACGCATATTTTTTTATATGTTTTCCTGTCTATCTCTTTGAACCTCTAAGCTCTCTGGTGATTGAGTTCGATCCTCCGAAATAATTAGCCAGGGATGCCCCAAAGACGTTTTGTAGCGTAGTATTACGTTTCTTCTTCCCTTTAACTTCAGTAAGTACTCGAGCACATGCGAAATGTATTGCATAAATTAGAAAATTGAAATTAGAAGTAAAAAAATCCAATGGGGTGCAAGAAAAAGAAGATAGAATCGTTTCTTTGCATATTTGAAATATTCACTGACTGAAATTCGATTAGACGGGGGTCACAGTGCACGTGCGCTTATGCCCAGTAGATTGGGCGGAAAAGATCAACCATCAAGGAGTCCATAACAAATCGAGATTTCCCCGTCGTGGGGGGAGGAAGTGCTCCCAAACTAGGCAGCCCGACGAAGTGGAGAGTGACAGTGGAAGATGCGGGGAAGAAGGCAACAGGAAGGAAGGAAGGGGTATTGCGGCAGCAATCAATCAGGACGAGCGATAGGTGACTGCTTATCCCTCTACTCCCAGTCTGAATGCAGTTCGAAGTTGTCTCTGTTGTTTAAGTGGGGAAAGAAGTTAATTGTTGTGTTAGAGTGGCCGGAGTGGATTTTTTCACTTAGTGCTAGAGTATGCATAATTAATTTTAGGGTGAGGATAAGTGAAAAGTGTTTGTGCTCTGTAATTGGATCTTCGTGTGTTTCGATGGAAAGAAAAATATTTCTAGATAACTTAGTGATGTATTTAGATATCGACTCCATGTGTAGGCCGTTGTGTATCACATCGTTTCGAACGTACTAAGGTGCGTTTGTTATGATGCGAAGCAGTTTGTTTTGAACAACTTGAATTTTCTTAATGTGAGGGGTGGCTGCGGCCCCCCAGATGGAGGCGGCATAAGTTATCACTGGGTACGAAACTTGCTTGTATAAAATTACTTTACTTTCTAGACCGGGGTTCCACAAATTTCAAATCTAAATTCACAAGACATGGCGTATTTTTCACTTTTATTAACCTCCAGATTAATTACCGGCCTACACTTTTTAATCGGTTCACTAACTTCCACGGACCGGTCTCCTGTCAAACAACCCTCATGTGCGCAATTGTCTTCTGATTTAAGATTGAACTCGTGTGATTTTAATTTATTTCTGAGTTGAACTCTCAGTCATTCTAACTCCAATTCCCTCACTAATTTACGCTTCTCAAATTCCTTATTTTTACGTTCCCTCTCCTTATTTTCATATTTTTCTTCCAAGATACACTTCAACAAACATTTAACTGATTCTTCACCATAGTGTTCACTCCGACAAATTCTATTCGTGATTTCTACCTTGGGTAAAGTATTATCCACTTTGACTCCCAATTCTTTCGCCATTTCTATCAATACTTTATTTCTTTGCCTAAATAGATACGCCATGATGCACTGATACACACAAAACCAAAACAAAGCTTAGTTGTCGCAAAAATTATACAAATACTCGACGTAAACTAGAAATACATTAGACCTAGACTTAACTATATTTCACACATATGCGCAAATCCTAAAAACAAAACAGTACCCTACACAGTAACTGTACCAATAAAACAAGTAAAACTACTATATACTAAGACTTAACTTCATACACAAACAAAGATACGAATATATCGCACATTTAGACATTTCATACAAAACTTAAAAATCTTTCTAGTCTCTCCGTCTAATGCTTGCTAACTTTACCTAGCATGTAAATTCATAATACCAAATTTTACGTACAAAAAAAAATAATCAATTGCTGTCCCGAGAATTATCCCAAAGAAGACTCACCTTTCTGTTTGTAGACAGGATCACTGAAAGACATCCGGTTGGGAATCACACAGCCTCGGTCTTCTTGAAAATCAGCCGACAAAAATCAGGACCCCACTTTGATTGCACTCCGCTTGTTTTTTTTGTTGATTCAGCAGACAAAAAGGAACTGCAGCCATTAACTTCAGGAAATTCAAGGTTTGCTTAAATTTCGAATATATCATTCGTACATACACACGGCTGGCATTTTATTTCTTCTTTTTTTACTAAAATTAAAGTTCGTTCAAATAAAAGGTTCAGGCATTTTTTTACTGAAATGCCGATCCCACGGAGCTGCCATCAGTTTAATTAGCTGTGGCGTCGTGGACTGGTAGCGAGATGACGCACACAGCTGGTTGATAGGATAAAATGAATTTCATTTTCCGGACTGCACAATCATCTAGACTATTACTTAGTAAAATTAAATGAATTCAAATAAAAGAGTCAGTTTAGTTGTGATGAGACGTTGTGCCGTTATCGTCGGTTCATTTCCTTCGCTGGTCTTGTTCTCCGACTTCTTATTGTCCGGAGGGCGCTCGCCCCATAAATCTCTTTAGTTCCCCAAGTTCAGAGATCAGGAACGTACAGCATGCTTTTTCTCTCTCTCCTCTCACTCCCAGGATCAAGTCTCGTGAGTCGATCCCTTCCTTTCTCGAAACGACCCTTTTAAACCCCAGGGGCGGGTCAACTGCACGCCTCTCGTCAACTCTTATGGACAGGGCCTAAAGTTTTGGACCCTGCACCTCAGTCTAAAAGCCCACCACTGGTGCTGGCGAAACAATGGCTCTGGTCTTTCTCGAATGTTTTCCGCGACAAAAGCGTGTCCGAGATCTGGTTCCTGATCCACCTCGCCACCATTTCCTCTTTGAAGTGACCCGCCGCCATCCACCGACGCGTCAGTCTTTTAAAAAAGACAAGTACTGCCTATTGACGCACAATATAGCTATGTCGCGTCCTTTGTGCTCTCAGTCCCACCAGCGTAAACAGTAAAGATGCCAGACAAAGGACGATGACGCCAAATCCACGTGTTCTGTCTCTAATCCACAAGCGAGCCACCTGTTTTCCAGACGTCACACTCGCCATATATAGGGGAGCATGGCACTCCTTATGACGTCGTCACATATTTAAACTAACTTCCCGATAAGCTTGGACTATAGCTCAGAAGTGGGTAACAATGCATGAAAATAGTTATAAAAACATGGCACAAAAAATTTTAATAAGAAAATTGTTTCTTAATTTTCAAAATAATAGTTTTTTTATGTTTTTAGAAAGGAAACACACACACACACACACACACACACCACACACACACACACACACACACACACACACACACACATACACACACACCACACACACACACACACACATCTTTATTTATAAAATATACGTGTCACAGTGTTTGTCCGCGATGGACTCCGAAACTACTCAACGGATCATAATATAATTTTGCATACTGAGAGTCATTTCGTCCAACTTAAAACATAGGATGGTTTTTATTTCAATTAATCACGCCATAATTTTTTTATTGCCGGAAATGTGAAGAATCCGGAAAAAACGTTGCCAGATTCCCGTAAGGGAATAATCGTAAAATGTGGCATTGCTCACGTGTCTGTGGAAGAAGATATTGCCAACCAAAATGCACGAAAATTAAGTGGCTGGCGTATTTCGGGGTGTGGAATCCGATTTTCGAGTCAGTTTCCAAAAATAACCGTAACTTTGCCGGATAATGCCGGCCGGCCGTATTTTAGACACACCATAACAGGGGCTTACATTAAAAGCCTTGAATCGTGAAAACAT